>WHYT01016030.1:0-16843 GCA_009806455.1 Tetrax tetrax
AAAAAAAAAAAAAAAAAAAAAAAAAGAGGAAAAGAGTGAAGATGAGTGTTTGCTTCAAGCAAGTTTACAGTTAAGAGTAACATCTTTTTATATTAGGGAGGAAACGTCTGTACTTCTGAATTACCAACTTGACTAAAGTACATCACTGCTTTTTATGCAATCTAGAATAATACCTGAAAAAAACCTACAGGAGGCATAAAAGGTAAGTTAAGATACTGGTTTTGCATCACATAAACATATATACATACACATATACCCACATATTCCAGCATATCTGTAAGTAAAAGATAACACCTGTGTAGACCATTGGATTTTTGACAAATATGTGCATCAGGGACTACCAGGGAAAAGTAATGGTTTCTGGATTTTTCCTTCCACATGCACACTAAGGATAATTTTTTTTTTTTTTTTCTGCAAGAGAGAGAGTTCTTCATTTCTTCCCACCTATGTGATCTGCCAATATTAACTTTATTCTATCCTCAAGTTTGTTTTTAAAAAAGTTTTAAAAACAATACTGCATTTCAGGACACTGGTTTTTAGTTTTAAAAGCACTGATTAAATACAGTAATATTTAAATAACCAAAATTAAATCATCCAAAATCACAGTGATTGTATCATATTGTTAAGTAGGGAGAGTTTGAAGGCAAGAAAAGCACCGAGATTCTGAGGAACAAAAGCCTGTGATTGTATTGCAAACCAGTACACACTGATTCAGATCAGAAATCTCCAGGAATCTAATGCTGAGTTAAAGCAAGAACAGGATTTCTAGTACTTCTGAGTTTTCCTTTTTAATTTAATTTAAAATTTAAATTAAAATTTAAAATTAAATTTAATTTTCAATTAAATTCCTCTAGGAATTCTGTTCTGGGTTTATTTCATTGTATGAAGAATTTAGGGAATTACAGAATGATACTGATAAGAAAATTTTCTAAAGTTAGCCTACCATATTAACTGAAGAATCCCCTGAAAGTAGACTTAGAACAGTAATTAAAGCAATACTAAGCCTAGTAGTCTTCACTGTCTATACACTGATGTAACTTGTAGGCAGATATAATTCCACCCAGAACCTGGAAGAGGAGCTGACCCATATTAGTGGTTAATTCATTACAGCTGACAGAGAGACCTCTAGGAAGATGCATCACCTGCAAAAAGGGCATCATGTAATGACAAAGCGCCAAGTGGGAATCACTGAAAGGTACAGATCTCATGCATGAACTCAATGCACAATACTACTTTATTATTGGAGAAGTAACGTGCAAAATATGTGGACAAAGTAATTAAGCAATTAAGGAATGCATGACAGATAGAAAACAGAAGATGTTAACTGATCAGCAACAGTGTTATGCAATAAATGAAGATAATAAAATGCTGTGAGAGAAAATCACACTCATGATTTTTTCATTTAGAGGGTGATCAGCTGAGAATACTTTATGTTGCTGGGTCACCACTGCCACCATTACTATACTGACCCCATACAGAACCCTGAGTGACAAACTGTCTGGAACTGGGACACAAAGCTGCGCAAGGCTAAATGACTGTCACCTGCAGAAGGCAGGGCAGAGACGGATTGTCTCCTATGAAGTCCTAGAAAGGGACCACCACCATCTGAGCAGTCTTTGAATGCAGCTATCGGCAGTGAGAGAAGTAAACTCTGAGAGAAGCAGTCAACAGTCTTTTAAGTTTTGAGGTTTGGTTTTATTTCAATGCAGTGATCGCCATTCAAGTTTCATTCTTCATTATTTAATGAAATCTGTTATAAACTTGTGAGATGATTTTATGTTGCTGTAAATTCCTGTCCTCCTCTTCCAATTCTGTACAAAGTCGTCAAGGGCTAGGTTCACCAGACAGGGTCCAACATGTTATTATTATAAACTGCAGTGGGCAGAGCAGTGCTTTAGACTGCACCATATCCTCTTTCCCATTACACACAGGCTAGAAGATCTGCTTCACTTGCTTGAAGTTGGTCAGCTTGCACTATCTGAGATGCTCTTGGACACTTAAGACATTCATATGGGACTGGCAGACAAAGCACAGGACCTCTGGAAGATTTGTGTCAACGTACCCTAAGGTACATTAACCCTCTCTGTTTGGTTCAGTTCAACTCCACAATAACTCCTCCTACAAGAGAGGCTCTGGGTTTGATCTCTGAGGTCTGGGCAATTTTTCACTGTGCGACAGCCAGCCAGAGTGGAGCAGGCATTCGCACTGCTGCAGAGAAGTGCAAATAGAGTCTTCTGGCCCTTGCTTACCAGGGAAAAAAGCAGTGACTCTCTCACTCATTCCCTCACAACATGCCTAACCCCACAGAGATATTCAGCCTTATTTTAAAAGCAATCAGGTTTTCAGAAAAGTTCACAGTTCTAGAGAAACTGCAAAATCCTGCAGTAGATGCCACAGGCATCACAACTCTGAACAGCTACTCAAGCTCACGGTCTAGAACGAAGTAAAAAGCTATTGCTTACTTTTTGGCCACTTGGCTGGCTTTCAGGCTGGAAGCCTGAAACCCCACAGTGCCAACCAAACAAGCTCAACATCAACAACAAAACCCAAAAGACTGAAAACCAAAATTACTTCCAGCATCAGATCTGGAGATGCTGGGACTGAAAAGTAAGTCTGAAGTACATGGACATACAATATAATTTTATATCCAAGAAGATATAATTATAAAAGTTGACTGGGATTAAGAGTCATTCATATTTCACGGACAAAGCATGCATCATTGACTTCTGTAAAATTATGGTATTTGAATTTCCAATCTTCAACCCATGACAGAATTTTTCCTTTGGCGCTTCTTCACTAAAGAGAGTAATGCATTTTGGGCTTCTTTCTAAATATTCCACAAGTATTTTAAAACATTGGCTGTGGACCTGCAAGCTAAAGAAAGATGATTTTTCCACAGTATTATTCATATTAGAATTATATCATTGTCCAAAGCCACTTCATGCTTCCAATGCCTTTAAGGCTAAGCCTGTTTAATCTTATTTTGGCAATCGGTCAACTATGACGTTATAGCATGAGGCTGACCTACTGAAACAAAGGGGACCAGCTAAGAGAAGTAGATCTCCTCTCTCCTCTTCTGAGCTATGTAGCTTTATTTTTTCAGTCTTTTACTTTTTTCTCCAATTACAGCCACCTGCTTGAAGGATACTGTGAGCTATCACAGTTAAACATAAATGTGTTATCCGAAGACCAATACATTGTTTAAAACCACATTACTTTATATATTGGTCCCATGCACAGTTTATTAGGATGTCAGACTCCAGAAATCTTTGACATTGCTCAAGACTGCAAGAAAGTTAACAACCAACATGTATCTAGAATAAGTGCTAGTTATACACCAAATAACCATCTTACTGTTGCTATTGTGATACTCAGCACACAATATAACCCCACAATTTGCTGTTTGTTATTAAATGATGTAGACACAGATCATCCTTAAGCTGTATTCAAAAGGCCTATTTCATGCCCAGGATCCCTAAGCCACACTATTTTACAACTTCCTTTAAACTCCTGTTTTAAAAGCAGAGGAGAGGTCTAAGTCAAAAGGTATTTACTGGGCTTTAACCCATAGAACTGCAGCAACAAGCTGTTGTTAAGTCAGCTCTGCATGGGCTAACACAATCATATCCAGTAATATTCTCCCACAGAATCTACAGTTTCAGATCCCACATCATTCAGCATCTTCAAAGCCAGACAAGCTCTTTAGTTTTTAAAGCTCCCTTGCTTCTGCAAGTTTGATTTAAAGTGGGTGGGGTCAAATAATGATTGTCATTTTAGGAGACAATTACACTGAAAAAAATACAGAAGTAAATCACAAACTCACAAAAAGTATCAGACACAATTTTTTTTTCCACATGGCACAATCAGGTTAAACAGCGAAACAGATGGCAGCTTGAAGTAAAAATAAATACTTCTGCTAATAACAGTAATTTGTTTTGTGATCTTGTAATTCCCACTCAAGCAGCAGTTAATTACTATCCTAAATCCACTCTTTTCGGGACACTTGGCTTGGTATCTCCACATCCAGTGATTTTTCAGACTTGCTTCAGAACAAGTACTTATTGCATTACCTAATCATTACATTTCTTCATCTTTTTTACATCATAAAATGACACACACTGCCCTTTGCAGTACATATATAGATAAATATGGACAAAAGTTGTGCAGAGAGGTGATGGAATCACCAATAAAGCGCCTATACTCTACTCTTTGTTGTTTCTGTCTCAGCAGGGTCACAAAACAACCACTCATTAGCATGAATTATGGACAGTTTAACTACAGACACGAGTGTTTTAGAATCAGAGAGAAAAAACAAAAAAGTACTTTCATTTTTTCCAGAAGGATGATCACAGTGATTAGGGTGGCAGACACCCTGTATTCCTCCCAACTCCCAGCCTTCTGCACCAGCTCTCCCCAGCTAGCTCCTACAAGGAGGGAAACTTTTCCCCCGGGAACCCTGCAAAAGAGGTCCGAGCTGGACACAGAGATGCTCAAGTAAACCCCCAGGGACCAATTTTCTAGTATTTAATGCCACAATACGGCAAGAAAAGGGGAATTCTCCATGCCATCTTCTGAGGACTGCATTCAAAAGACAAAGTTTAATGGGATCAGGGCACAGGAATAAGGAAAAGGCAAAATGTTGACACCAGAGTAATCAGATGTCTTAGTATCTTTCTGACACTCAGGCACTTTTTTTTTTTGCATTTCAAAAATTTGGTATTCATTAGGCAACTGTGCAAATATTAAGATCAAACTACTTTTACTATTTGTTTGACTGCCTTCCTTTTTACAATTACAGTAATCCAACAGAAAGAGACTTATGTAATACCATTAGCTTAGCCCATGAAAGAAATTGCAACTCAACCATAAAGCCATTTGTTTTCCCCAGTAAAATCACTGGTATCAGACTGCAGACATCTCTGCCTTTTCTTAGAGATCTGCAGTAGGACAGGCCAACTAAGCAGGTGATTTCTTCCCCCAGCAGCATCTCAGTATCAGCCAGCTCCACCAGTCACCACCATCACCCACGTACTGCTGCCTGTCATCAAGGGCATCGGAGCTGCTTCTGCTAATGAGGTTATGTAACGGGTTTGCATAGCAAGGTTTTGGTAGTGGGAGGGCCGCAGTGGTGGCTTCTGTGAGAAGCTGGTAGGAGCTTCCCTTATGTCTGATAGAGCCAGTGCCAGCCAGCTCTGGGACAGACCCACTATTGGCCAAAGCTGAGTCCATCAGTGACAGTGGTATCATCTCTGAGATAACATATTTAAGAAGGGGGGTGGGGGGACTGCGGAGATGGGCACGACTTGCTGTGCCATCGCAGCTGGAAAAGAGGAGGGAAAGTATGTGAGAGAAACAACTCTGCAGACATCAAGGTCAGTAAAGAAGCCGGGGGGAGGAGTAAAGTCACTTCTGACACGATTCCCCTGCAGCCCGTGGTGCAGCCCATGGTGAGGCCGGCTGTCCCCCTGCAGCCCATGGAGGCCCAGGAGGAGCAGAGATCCACCTGCAGCCCATGGAGGCCCATGGAGGACCAGAGATCCACCTGCAGCCTGGGCAGGACACCACACCAGGGGAAGTGGATGCCCAAAGGAGGCTATGGCCTGCGGAGGGACTGCACTGGGGCAGGCTCCTAGCAGGACCTGTGGAGAAATGAGCCCATGCTGGAGCAGGTCTGCTGGCAGGACTGTCTCCCACAGGTGGGACCCCACTCTGGAGCAGGGGAAGAGTGTGAGGAGGAAAGAGCAGGAGATACAACATGTGATGAACTGACCAGCACCCTCATTCCCTGTCCCCGTGTGCCATCCTGGGAGGAGGAGGTAGAGAAACTGGAAGTGAAATCAAGCTAGAGAAGAAGGGATGGGTGAGAGGAAGGTGTTTTTTAAGATAAGGTTTTTATTTATCATTACTCTACTCTGATTTGATTGGTAATAAATTAAACTAATTTCCCCAAGTCGAGTCTGTTTTGTCCATGACAGTAATTGCCGAACAATTCCTCCCTGTCCTTATCTCGACCCATGAGCCTTTTGTTTTATTTCCCCCCCACCGTCCAGCTGAGGAGGAGGAGTGACAGAGCGGCTTGGTGGGCACCTGGCATCCAGCCAAGGTCAACCTGCCAGAGGTTAAGACCCATAAAACTCTCTGGTGAGGCAGAAGCACCTAACTGATTCTTCTCCAAAGGAACCTGTGAAGGGTTACAGCTACATTAAGTCCCTCTCCACCTGCTAAATCAAACAAAACAACATTTTCAGTTCAGCTGCAACACCAAATCAGAGTCAACCTCTTCCCTCTCCTTTCTCTCTCCCTCTTCATGGTCTGGGAAAAGACTGTAAACTTTATGAGACACTTGAGAGCCTCTCTTGCCTGTATAATGCTTGCAGTACTGCAGCTGAGAGTCACTAGCACAAAGCATTACACTTACCCCACGGAGGAGATAACCTATTACCAGCACTAGCAGGGTGGGGTAAGCCATGGTTAATAGAGCACTCCAAGAAGATGTGACTGGGAGGTGGTAGTGTTTCATGTGTACCACGCTCAAAAGACAGCCTGTTTCACAGAATAGCAGCTTTAGTGCTAGCTACCAGCATTAGGCCTGCAAGGAAAAAATCTTAATTGATCTTAATAAATAAATAAACCGGTATACCTTGTTTTAGAGTATCTTGGATTTAACAGAGTTAAATCCAGTTGGCAGCTGGTCACAAGTGGTGCTCCCCAGGGCTCAGTACTGGAGCCAGTTCTGTTTAATATCTTTATCAACAATCTGGATGAGGGGATTGAGTGCTCCCTTAGTAAGTTTGCAGACAACACCAAACTGGGTGCGAGGGTCGATCTGTTCAAGGGCAGGAAGGCTCTGTGGAGGTATGTGGACAGGCTGGACTGATGGGCTGAGGTCAATTGTATGAGGTTCAACAAGGCCAAGTGTCAGGTCCTGCATTTGGGTCACAACAACCCCATGCAATGCTACAGGCTTGGGGAAGAGTGGCTGGAAAGATGCCCATCAAAAAGGGACCAGGGGGTGCTGGTAGTCAGCCGTCTGAACATGAGCCAGCAGTGTGCCCAGGTGGCCAAGAAGGCCAACAGCATCCTGGCTTGTATCAGGAAGTGTGGCAGGCAGGAGTAGGGAAGTGATTGTGCCCCTGTACTTGGCACTGGTGAGCCCACATCTCAAATACCGTAGTGAGGGGCCCAAACCTGAACACAAGAAAGACATTGAGGTGCTGGAGCATGTCCAGAGAAGGGCAACAAAGCTGGTGAGCGGTGTGGAGCACAAGTCTTAGCAAGAGCAGCTGAGGGAACTGGGATTGTTTAGTCTGGAGAAGAGGAGGCTGAGGGGAGACCTCATTTCCCTCTACAGCTACCTGAAAGGAGGTTGTAGGGAGGCGGGTGTTGGTCTCTTCTCCCAAGTAACTAGTGATAGGACAAGAGGAAGTGGCCTCAAGTTGTGTCAGGGGAGGTTTAGGTTCAATAGGAGGAAACACTTCTTTACGGAAAGAGTGATCAGGCACTGGAAGAGGCTGCCCTGGAGGTGTTCCAAAGAATGTGTAGACGTGGCACTCCAGGACATGGTTTAGTAGGCAGGGTAGTATTAACGTTGATAGTTGGACTAGACGATTTTGAAGGTCTCTTCCAACCTTCAGATTCTACAATTCTATGGTCTTGCAAGGCAGAGTTTCCCTAAGTGTGCATGCGTATCTTTTTGTCTCCTCCCAGAGGGCATGCTAGGGAACATAAGGGCCCTTTCCCCAAATCACATTTTTAATTTTGCAGCCAACCAAAGAGTACAGGCAGACAGGGAATGAATGTAGGACTGACTGATAAGCTTGTAACACATTTGCTTAGGCTCTGAACGTCGGAAATATTTGTGCAGTGCTTACAATTTTTGACCTCCTTCCCTTGCCCTGCAATGTTCAATTCTCTAGCACAGACGCTGATAGAATGCCAAAAGTATCGTTTAGCTGCAAGCCCTCCAAGAATGGAGAGCTTTGAAAAGAAATGGCAAACAACACAGAGATGAGAACATCACTGCTGAATCTGAAGGATACAGATCCTGGATAGATGATTATACCATTTATATTTTTTTCTGGATTTTTTTTTTTGTTTATTTGTTTTTGTTTTGTTTTAAAGCAGCTCTGGCAAAACAGTTTTTAACATGAGTAACGAGTTTACACTTCAAGTCCTGACACAGATACACATCTCTCAGTTGACAGTAGAGCTGTCTGCTTTGCGTACATGGTCGAGAAACACATTTTCACAGTCTACACAGAGTATAAGTGGCAGCATTCAAAGTACCTTACCACCCTGCAACATGCAGGAGCAGCACCTAATTACTCAGTATGAGAAAGAGCGGCAAGCACCCGAAGTCTACCGATGACTATAAATATGTTTCAGCTGCACATGAACACTTCGTATAGGAAAGGGCACACTGGCCACAGAAAAATAGAAGTTGCAACTTTGGGAGACACACGAAAAAAGCAGTACTAAAGAAAAGAGGTGAAAGAGGAGTTAAATGTAATACAGCATTTCAGCTAAAGAGAAAATACACCTCAAATACTGTATTAGTGACTCAGCGGGAGAACATGGCAGCTGAAATGTGATGGTGTACCACAGAGACCATTGTTAGAACTGGTCTTTTCCAGCTACTGCTAATACAGAAAAGCAAATACAAGGACTTACTTAAATTTGACTGTGAAACTATAAATAGTAGAGTGCTGCAAGTATGAAGACAGAAGAATAACACGTTATGCAATTGTGCAGTACATTTCCAACACGTATAAAGTTTAAATCAAGTTGTAATTTATACCCATCAGTAGAGTGCATGCTGATACACTTTCCTTAGAAATATTCTGGAAAAGCAGCAAAGCCAAAAAGAGCAAGAACAGTAAGGAAGGGGAAGCAAATAGGAAAATCAGGCAGATTTATAAAGCAAAGACAAATAAATACACTAACAACTGTTACGGCCTAACTTCTGAGTTCTTTGTTATGCATACATGCGTTTATACACTTGTGAACTTCCTAACTGTTTCCTAATTTCTGACTTGGAGTATCTTTTGATGTCAAATTACCAAGTTTCATAAGTACTTTGATCCCAATATAGTGACCCAATGTATATGATGATAAAATAGTTTGATTATCTTTCAGTATGAATACATCAAATGTTTCATTTAAATTTATTTTACCAAAACATCCAAAATATAAAAAGGACTTCTTCCTTTATTATGTATTATGTAAAAAAAAAATCCAACAACTTTCAAAACAATCTGTATTATTACTCTATGAAACACTTCCACTTAGAAAAAACATTGCACTGTCAGATATAATTTTTTTGTCTCTATAAATCGAGACCTCTGCTGTACTACCTATTCAAATGCAATTAGAACAGTGTAACTGTAAACTTATTAATGAAATTAACAGAAAGATAAATACTCTGATAATATCTATCACAGATGGTATCACAAGATAAAGCAGTCAGAATTTGAGATTTCAAACACCAGAAGAAGCAGGTGGGCTAAGTACACTTTTAAAGCATACTCATAGATTAAGCTACCTACCGTAACTTTGTATAACTGAAGTCAGGTGGCAGGATGGACCAAAAAATTAAGAATCACAGAAGAAGGGAATATGTCCAATCTGTTCTTTTCTTCAGTATTTTATAAGCTCATGCCTCATATTTTCGTGGTTTGCTTATTTTAAAAGCAACTCATCATGCACTTCAGCTTACTTAGCTCCTGTAGAAATCCTCTTGTGCTGTTAGCCTCAGCACATTATGCTGATGAAATTTGAGGTCTCTCTTGCTCTGCTGCTTTCTACAATTTCATTAGGCTGCTAACTGACTTTTCTAGATGTTTACCAAGCTTACAGAAAAGTGATTTTTCAGTCTTAATAGTTTTCTTAAAAACCCACAGGGGCCACTAGCCCTGAGGGAGGACATAACACCATGATAAAGAACTATCTTGTGACAGAGCACAGAAAAAGATATCACATTGTTTACTGTTTATTATTATTTCTTATGTGCTTTATATTGCTCTGAGTCATGTATGAAAAATTTTAAAGGAATAATTACATGGGATGATGGACAGAAAGAGAGCGAGACAGGAAATACAGGAGACTACCACTTTATCTGTGCACATGTATGCAAGTGTATCCAGTACTGAATGGAAGACTACACTACTGTGTGTCTTCACGACACCAGATTATCATAGCATAAGATCACTTTCTGGGCCACATATTTAAAAAGTCAAGTGATCAACGGCGTGACTGGCCTTGCCAGGGCTCACTACACACACTGTTATCCATGGACAGCTTCGGTCAAGATAGCATCTCACTGAACACAGCTCCCCAGAATAGTAATTACTATTAAGCACAAGCAGATTAATCAGATGGCTCTGGTTGGCTCAGAGAAACAAGCATGACGAAAGAGAGCCAGATTTAGAATATTTTTAGTGTATTGTAGCCATATGTTGAAAGTAAGACCAAGCACACCAGTACACCTTCCCATGGCCCTTCCTCAATACCGTCATCAAAAGGAAAGGGGCTGATCTGCTTGGGGTTTTCTCATTCTACTCAGAAAACCGTGACAAAGTTTTTCCAACACAGTTAATGTGAAACAAGTTAAACTGCTGGAGTACGTATGCATGCACACACCGATGCATACATTCACTGAGCTGAAAAGCACCTACTGAATAGTACAGGCCGTCATGCGGAGATGATAGAAAGTGGATCCTACATATTCATCAATTTGACAGTAATCTTCAACTGCAGATGACTAAAGAATTGTTCAAATTTAGAAACAAGAAGTTTAGAAAAAATGCAGTCTCATGATGATTAGGCTTAATTTTGTGAAGTGGAACAAATGATGAGTTAAAAAAAAAATCCAGCTCTTCTCCGATTTACATGCAATACATGTAAGTGCTTTCACTCACTCTCTGCATACATATGTCAGTATCCGTCTATACATCATGACAACAGCATTGTAAAAACAGGATACAAAAATATGACTGCATGATATTTTGTTTACAGTTTATTTTATACACTACACTATATGGTAGAGTAAGTAGATACCTATTTTTGCAAGCAGTAACTGAGTTACTGACCTTGAAAGGGGTTTTAATTAGAAACATAGCACCTTGAAAAAGAAATTAAGAGTCAAAAAACCTGCAACATTTGCATCCCGCTGATGTACTCTGCCTGAAGGCTAACGCACGGCCTTTGCCAAGTATGGCTGCTATGTAATCAAATGTGTGTTCAGTCCTCTCTTTTATCTGAGAAGAGCGCCTTCACATTTTTTCCCTTTAAGGAAGGCTTTGTTTCAAGTCAGGGCTCTAAACTGAACAAGATTTCAGTGTGCAAAATGTGTTCTGACTGGGTAACACCAGATCTCCCCATGAAGCTGCAAATATGTCTACTCTGTGCAATTCCCGAGTGTTGGCATATGATCTTGCAGTGTGGCGAGGAGTGGAAGCAATTACGAAAAGTAAAGTTAGAAATGCATTATTGTATGATTCAATATGAAAACAGTTATGAAAACACTTGAAAAAAGAGCAGTGTAGGTTGTGTTTGAAACAGACGCCATTTGTATTTTCCTTATGTAGTCCACCTCCTTGATATTCAATTAAATGTGACTGAACTGTGGTATATTTCACCACTTTAAAGGGATGTTCAGATACTTAAGTCATGATGTATCACACATTAGAGTATAGGAAAAAGTAAATGATGTTCAAGAAAATTTTAATTACCTAAAGAAACAGCAAAGATATTAAGTTATAACCAAACATTAAAACAGAAACATGTATAGCAAATTTAATATAAACAAATCATATGAAGATCATCTGCATTGAACACAAATTTGTCTCTATGTAAAGATACCTCTGGTCTTAGTTCAAAATAACGAGGACGAAGAATATGGGTGTTACAGCAAAAAAGGGAAAGCTCTGTACAAACCTAATATGCATCTTTTGGATACACAGTATTTCAACAAATATTTATTATCTAAACTGAACTGCCACACAAAGCATGTCATTGTGAGATACAGTCAAAGCTTACCAAAGCATTTAGCCACTGTTCAAAAACATTAAATAATAAAGTTTATCTAGGACTTTAGAGTTAACATCCGTAAATTCAAATTGGCAGATGACAACTCAATAGCATAAGAGAGATTTCAGTAAGTTTTTCAAAAGCTGCCTGCTCAGAAGAAAATTATTTGCAAGAAAGATGCATCTTAAAGCCACTGAATAGCCCTTAAGCTTTAACTCTGAAGCTGCTTAAGTCTTGTGTTTCTATGTACTACATTATTTAGTCCTCTTTTTCACAGTCAATAGAATAGGAATGTGTACAATTGAGATGCAAAATAACTGAAAAAACCACAAATGAAATCATTACCTTATGATTGAGACATGAAACAACCTCATATAAAACATTCCGTAAATGTGTAAGACAATACTAATGGATACTTTAGAAGATTTAAGCATTCACACAGGCATTTTCAAACTTTTTCTCTGGGTAGTATTTCTATTTTCAGCACTGGTATGACACAAGTCATTTCGGGAAGCACTTGAAGATTCACGGAATCATAGAATAGTTTAGGTTGGAAGGGATCTTCAAAGGTCATCTAGTCCAACCCCCCTGCCAGGAGCAGGGACATCTCCAACCAGATCAGGTTGCTCAGAGCCCCATCCAACCTGGCCTTGAATGTTTCCAGGAATGGAGCATCCACCACCTCTCTCAGCAACCTGTTGCAGTGTTCTACAACACTCACTGTAAAAAATTTATTCCTTATATCAAGTCTAAGTCTGCTTCCTTCTATTTTAAAACCATTATCCCTTGTCCTATCTTAATAGTCCCTGCTAAAGAGTTTCTCCTTGTCCTTCTTACAAGCCCCCTTTAGGTAGTGGAAGATGGCTATAAGGTCTCCCTGCAGCCTTCTCTTCTTCAAGCTGAACAGCCCCAACTCTCTCAGCCTGTCCTCATAGGAGACCTGCTCCAGCCTTCTGATCATACTCGTGGCCCTCCTCTGGACTCACTCCAACAGGTCCATGTCCTTCTTATGTTGGGGGCTCCAGAGCTGGATGCAGTACTCCAGGTGGGGTCTCACCAGGGCAGAGTAGAGGGGGAGAATCACCTCCCTTGACCTGCTGGCCATGCTCCTTTTGATGCAGCCCAGGATGCGGTTGGCTTTCTGGGCTGCAAGCACACATTGCTGGGTCATATCGAGCTTCTCGTTCCCCAGTACCCTCAAGTCCTTCTCTTTGGGTCTGCTTGCAATCTAGTGAGAAGCCCTGAAAAATTCCTGGAAATAGCTCCCATCTGTTAAATGTAATACTGCTTATTTACACTCTGCTTTCCAGTTAAGACCTTTGAATAAAATATTTAATTGCTTTAAACATACAACTGCAACCATGTAATGAGTTTACTCCATCTCTTGATTAGAAATAATGACAGCGGCAACAAAACTGGCTCTTTATTTCTGATGTTCACCCCCTTCAGCTCTCCATCCTATTCACTGCATTTTTTTAGTATAATTGAAAGGTCACCTTCTGGTTATTTTCACAACTGTCAGCCCACTGTATTAATTTTCCTCTCTAAGCTTTCTTGATTCCAGATCTCCACCTTCGCCTCCAACCTCAGCACTCTCAAGTCCACCTCTCATGTACCCTAATAGATCTAAGCATTTATTCCACGGTGTCCAAAACTTGGAAAAAATACAAATTCCTCTTTCCAACTCGTATCTTTATTGCTTTTCCCTGTGCCTACACATTCGCTCGACTCCAGTGGGATGGCCAGGTACTCAGGTCTCTTCCTGAGGCACGATTAAATAAATCAATCAGTATTGCCCCACAAATTCTCTCCTAGGAGAGACGCTCTTCTCCAAATCTCCAAATATGCACCCTCTTGCTGCATATACTACGTCCTAAGCACAGCAGTTGGATTCCTTCCAACTTGCTTAGCTTACCTTCACAATAAAATTACAAAGCCCATCAAAGAAACATACTCAGAGGGAGGAAAAATACCCAACCTTGACAATTATGCTTCCTTTCTAGATTACACAGAGTGCGGCACCCTAGATGTGGCCTTCACACATTCCTAGTACCTTTAACACTCAGTACAATTTATTTATTATGTAGAGAGAAACAATTAGTCAGAACCTATTAAGTTCTCAACTATGGATGTATGAAACAGGTAGACTCACATATGTTCAAGTTAAAACATAGAGTTTTAAACAAATTCTTTACTGTAATCTAAATTTTAAAATACAAATCTACTACTTTCAAAGTTATTTCTTCTCATCTATCTAGATAGCTAAATAACACTTATAACAAGCATTTTAATAAATAAAAAATAAAAACATATATGCACAAAGTCTAAATTTAACTTAACAGCTAAGTGGCAGATGGCACATCATGTGGTTACGCATCAATCTGCAGCATTGGCAAAAGGATTAATCTACAAATTCTGCTGCATAACTAGCATCAATATAGAAAGTATCTGCCTTCCTTCCCCACTCACCCATATTTTTCCCTCCTCCTCATCTCACATGCACAAAAAAAAAAAAAATCAGTTCCTTAGCCAATGGTATTCCAGTAGGAAATTCTTGGACATTTACTCTAGTCGTTTGCTTTTGGGCCCAGGCCAGTCCATTTTTAAGTGCTGCTCCATTTAAAGTACAAACCATCCTATATTTGCCAATATGTTTCCCTTCCAGGAATTCTGTTATGTATGAAGTTTCACATCTCTTTTCTAGTTCTAATTCACTATTCTTCCAAAGATGTAAACATAATTTCTACTGGTTTGCTTTAGGTTTTTTAATTCCTTTCTCTCCCATTCCCAAGTATTCTAAGTACTGGTATCAATAGTTTCACCATAACTGAACTAAATGGAAAAATTATCCAAAACCACAAGAAATTAAGGGGTTTTTTTCAGCTCACTGCATATAAGCTTGAACTTACAGCATCTAAATAACTTTCAAAAACTTACTCCAAAGACAGAAAGGGCGGGGACATTTGTATATTCTCCAATCTGAGTGCACAGTACAGATCCAATAGCTGGGAGGAGTGGGGTGCGGGGGGGGAGGGGGTGGGGATAGAAGAGGGGGAGACAGTGACAAGCTTTTTTTTTTTTAAATAAAGAACATTTTTACACAAACATCTGTAATTCCACATAACTCTCCAATCCTCGTCCTTCCAGGGAAAACAGAGCCTGTGACCTACCAACTCAATCTATGCATTCTTATGTTGAAACACGCTGAACTGAAGATTGCTGCTCTTTGTTCCTTTGGTATTGGCTTTGTTTAACACAGAAAATATTTCTTTTTAAGACTTTGTGCTACAACAATCACAGTGTACTTGTGAAAGTAATGGATGAAAGCTACCGATGCCAAAACCAACCACTTCGCTCATTTCATTAAAAACACAGTGTTCTCCTCCTTTGGTAGGATTTGAAAGTGCTGTTGTGCAGCACTAGAGAGATGGAAATTTGGAGCATGACCACTGAATAATTACATAAGCTCAGGTTAAGGATGCATTTTATTCACATGAGTGCTCCTTGTGGAACAAGAATGAGGCTTCCAGTTAAGACTTCCAGATGGAATTTGAGAAGAGGGGAAAACTTCAGGTCTTTGGAGGGCTGATTGCCCAACTTTTTCCAAGTCTAAAAATGAGAAATAACAGTAGATCCTGGAAAATTAAAAAAGCTTGTATCAAATTAATAAGAGAAATAGGTGCACCATCTTTTTATTAATCTATTGGCTCTCTAATTGTCTGAAATAAAATAATACCACCACCACTATCCTTTGGAATTCCATCCATTTGTGTTCCAGATTCTTAACAGTATCCACTTCCTCTCAAAAAATATCTAATTTTCCTTGCACTGTTTTTAACTTGCTTTTTGCCTATAAGCACTTGCTTTATG
This sequence comes from Tetrax tetrax, assembly GCA_009806455.1. Taxonomy (NCBI): domain Eukaryota; kingdom Metazoa; phylum Chordata; class Aves; order Otidiformes; family Otididae; genus Tetrax; species Tetrax tetrax. The sequence goes on from WHYT01016030.1 coordinate 15,898, forward strand.
AAAAAGCTAGCAATGTGGTTTAGTTAAGAAAAGAGCATTAAAAGCTTCATTTTTTTCCGTGTTAGTGCTGCTACAGAGAGATTATCATAAACATTTTTTCTATACTTATAGACAGTTGAGTTGATTTTCTTTTGAAGCAAAGAAATAGATTAAGTGATTAGATGTCATCACGATCTAGCTTTATACTTTATATAAACCAGCTCATTGTTAAAAATGCATGCTTTTCCTAACACACTAAACCTATATTCTACTCAATGTAGGTAGAAAAATCATTGCGCTTTAAGAAAGACTAAGGAAGATACAGTGATCCAGATTTAAGGTCATTTGAACAAAAGGAGCTCTGGATACAGCAGCACTCTGCAATGTCCAGAACTTACTGAATCTCATGATCTGGGATGCAGACTTTGATACTTCCAATATTAATACAACCTCCTTAAGGGCTAAGTTCCTTGAGTGGCAACTGGCACCTTATTTTCACTCTAAGTTGTACTTGGGATGAAATATGAATCCACTGTGTAGTCCCTAAGCTTAAACTTGCTAGAGAAAGCAACTAGCTTTTACACAGCAGGGCTGGGACTATACTGCAAGGTAGCATGCGCACAGGCAGCCATCCATCCAAAGCAGCAGCTGTCTCTTGGTGATCTTCTGTAGGAAGGGAATACCTCTTCTACTCCAGCTGCACTTCTGCAAGTGGATGTTGTGCATAGAAACTGTCTCCCATAAGCTCTGACCTAACAACATCTTGGTATCTTACTTGAACAGGCAGTATTTTGAAGCAGTCTAAAATCCACATGCATACTTCGATTACCTTTATGAAAGCTATGACGACTATTACATCGAAGGAAACATCAGGGACTGCTGAAAACAATGTATATACTTTCATTAATACAAGCAACATGCTCAATGAATATCAACAGGGAGAATAAATAAAACTAAAGGAAAAAAA
>WHYT01016030.1:21085-31790 GCA_009806455.1 Tetrax tetrax
ATTTATATGTAAAATTAAAAGAAAATATGCAGAAGCTAATCATATTCTGTGACTGACTCCAAATATTTCTGAGCTAAAATGTTTGTAACATAGAAATCTTATTAAAATTCCTGTTTCTACACATTTTAGTAGTAATTTGGTTTAAAGATTGCAAGACTGTAGTTTCATTTGACTGATAGAAGAATTATGAGACTGTAGACAGACTAACTGCGGTTTTAACAATGCTAAAATCCATTATAAATCAGAAAAGGAGGGAAAAAGTACACATGCCATAATAATAATTTATTTGACGGTGCTATTGAATATACATACAGCTCACAGATTATGTGTTCCTAGTACACTAAAAATAAGAAGGCTAAGCACAGGAACATTATTTTTAATATGAAGATGCAATGCTAAAGAGAAGAGAAGTTTTTGGAATGATAATCAGGCTGCCGGAGCACCATGCTGTACTGGCTCCTGGTTACGCAGCCTCCTGCACCAGCTGCAAAAAACCCAAACAAACAAAAACCAAACAACAAAAAAAAAAAAAAAAAAAAAAAAAAAAAAAAAAAAAAAGCAAAAAAAAAAAAAGCAAGCTACTCGTGGTCTTGATAGCCTGTCCAGAAGGCATTGTGGCACCTGAGTTTGCCTGAGTTTGCATCTGCAGAGTGAGAGTCACATGTCAAATGAGCACCAAAAAATGTTCCGGAAGGAAAAAGGAAAATTAGTTTTAGAAAAGAAAAACAAAAACAGAACAGCAAAAAAAGATTGCCAGAAGTGGAAGAACACCAGGTCAACAAACAGAAACAGCTCCCTTCCTATTTTCTAGAGTGGCACCAGTGAAATTTCTCCAGCAACTGAGTTTGCACAGGTGTTACTCCAAGTGTAACGGTTGGCAGAAACATCGCTGAAGTGACAGTGTGTTGGTGGCAACAGAGAAAGAGAGCAGAGCTCCGCTGCCATAGCGCACAGTAACTACTGTGGGGTTGGCAGTCAAAATCTAACTTGTAGGCTTGACATGGAAATCCATCAAATGGAATAGGGAATCCCCAAACACCTTCCCATCTGGAACTGTACAATCACACCCGAAGAGTCAGAAAAGCCTCTGAATTACCTTTCATTATCTTGACAACAGCAACAGACACACTAGTGAGCCTCAGCTCTTTTGTAACACCTCTCAGGCTTAAATTCACTGTCTCCCTCAATGCACTTGCTAGGTACAATTTAAGTTATTTATTACTCTTTTCAAAAGCTTTCTGAAAGCATGGAAATAAAAAAACCCTTCAGCACCAGAGGAAGTTTATCTCATGCTTTGTCTCAAAGAACATTTGAGTAAACAAGCTGAAATCATGACAGATGTGTGGGTTCAGGCTTGCCCTAGGTAGTGAAGAGGGTAGGTACGGGCATTGCAGCTGGCAGCCAGACACAACCTTTGTCAGGGATGCAGATATAAACTGTCCTCACAGTGAGTACAAACTCCTCCCAACAAAGGTTCCTCAAAAATCCACATCCTTTTGGAAGACGTAACACAGTAGTGGTTGCATGGGAAGAAGAAAAGTTACCACGCAGCTGTAAGCAACCCTGCACGCAACCACTTCAGCAGGGTGCTGAAAGCAGACAGTTTATCAGAGATGGCAACACAACGATAAGATGAAACTAAATAACAAATGGGTTGCAGCTGCATCCACATGAAAGATAACGAGATCTCTGCTAAGCGGGCTGTAGACACTACTGCTAACCCTACCCAAGCATAAACGCAACTTTCTCATGACCTTAGGTACAGGCGGTACTGGAATTACACTGAGGACAAGGGACAGTGCCCTCTCCTGAAGACATTACAAAAAAACCACAACCATGTAGAAACCAGATTGCAAGTAAAAAACAGTCACACTTTTTCTGGCCTCACATGATTTTTCAAGCCATATTGCTGAAAAGTTTTTCCCCATCTGCCACATGACTAGCACAAGAAATAACCTTCAGTCAACACCACCAGGGCAGCTCAAAAAAAGGCCAACACTGGTACTCTAAAAATGAAAGTAGCAGCTTTTTTTGAATTCTAAAGCTCTGCTCCAAACTTAGAGCCTATGTAGGCCACACAAACAAACACCTTAAGTAAAATAGCAGAGTGCATAAATTGAAAAGAACAACAGGAGACTTATCTATGTAGTTTACTGTCACTTCATAATTTTCTCTACTCATAGTCTTCCCAAACGAGTATTTTTCCATACTTCAGTTTAACTAATTTTCACATTAACATCATATACTTTACATACACTTGTTGGGCTGGATTGCTAGCAAGGTGTAAATTCTTCAGCATATAGCAGAAAACTAATTACTGTCAGGTTAGGAAACAAAACTGAAATAAATTACAAGAAGTTCACTACATTTGGCATACTGTTTTGGAAACATCAGATTTTATTTTTATATAGGGCAGTTACAGACGTGGATTACCTAAAATGAAATATAAGCTCACTATTTTGAATAAATATAGACAAAAAGACCAAAACGGGCCAGAAAGTTTTGCCTGTAGATTATTTCCTCCCTGAATTAAGAAGTTGAGAGGTCAGAGTTGAAAAGATGACATTTCGTTATAACTCACTTTGCAGCACCAAATCACCTATGTTAAAAAGTGCAAAGTTAACATCAAACACTTTCAGCAGCTTTCACTGTTGGCAAAATACACCCAAATTCCACAGAAAACAAGCAAAAGTGTCACAATGCAATGGCTGTGGAGGCCACTTCAAGTAAGCAGAACAGTCAAAACCCATAGTTGTCCCGGTTACCTAAAATCCAGTGGAAACGCGTCATGTAATAAATATACTCCTTTACTATGTAGTCTTCTCTTCCCAGAAAGTATTGGTGTGCAGCTTCAACGCTTGGAAATTCCAACAGTAATGATTCTATGGACAATAGTGAAGCTGTATGCGGGACTAACTTTGGTGTGTTCAAAGGAAAAAAAGTGATTAATTCAACTCTTGCTTCATTACAAGCAGATAAAGGGGTGATGTTACATCCCCATCTCTGAAACACCTAGAACACAGAACACTGCACATCCTAAACACCTGAAGGAGTTTAAACACAATGCAGCTACTGCAAATGGCAAGGTAGAGACAGTAAATTGACCTTTAGAGGCCTCTTAAAAGCACTTGAAGGTAAAAAAAAATCTTAAGACATTTATACCAATTCTTTTCTCAACATCTTCCTCACCTGTGTAAAAAGTTACCTTACGATCTTCAGAATATAAATTCTAAATGGCTACAGAGAAACTAAACTTTCCATCACAGTTACATAAGTATAAGCAAGATAATCAACATTGCTAATCATTAATATTTAATATTAATGCAATAATTCATTGTAAGATGTCTTCTGATACTAATGATCTCAGCTTCACTGTTGTTTTGTGACTGCTTTTTAAGATGAAGTAACAGTATTCCAGTAACTTTCAGTTAAAACAGCTACAACTTCGTTAAAAAAAAAACCTCAAAAATCAACTGATGATAATTCACCATGTATCAAGGTAAGCTTGTTAAGACACAGGATGACTTTCTGAGGAAGATGATATAGTCAGGATGCTGGACAAAGACAAGCTAAGAGCACATCACAAATGGAGGGGATGCTTTCAGACTAAAACTGAAGACGTCACCATCCGTTCATGACTATGAACATCCTTAAAAATTCCAGCTTCTGGGTGTTTATTACATGATTAAGGACAGCATGGTGCACTTTGACACTTGGAGATAAAGTAAAGGAAAAAGGCAGCAGGAAGTGAATGTCATGTTGAGATTGAATAGCTGGCAAAGTGCTAAGGACAAAAAGCAAATGTAAACAAAGACAACACACAAGACAGACCAGAATGCAGTGATGAGTTGTTTCTGATGGCAGATAGAAACAACTGAACCTTGCCACAATGAGGGAGAAAGAGAATGGAGAGGAAAGGGTTGATCTAAAAAAACTATACATACAAACAAGCCATCGAATGTACTTAACCTGGTATGAGGTTTATAAAGATTAACCAGCTTTTCTCTGTGCAACCTTGAAACATGGCAAAGCTAATGAAAAATAAGGTGAGCAGCAGCGCTCCAGGCACCTCACGACACTTGCGGCTCTGATTTACTTTTGTTAGAGTAAGCACTCTGTTCCACATCGCACAAGGACCCAGCCATTACATATACCTACTGTAAAACCAGAGTAAACCTGGCTCTCACGCCAGCATAAGGCTACATGGTGCATCTGATGAATGTCCATTATCTGCTACCTCCATGCAGGTACCTGCCACCCAAACAAAAGCATGCACATTTCATAACCACCAACAGGGTGATATTAACCACATCCGTAAATCTCATCCCTTTCCCTAAAGGATGGATTAAACTCTCAGTTCAAGAAGCATCACATTATGTTATCTTGCTTTTTCCAGTGTTTCAGCTCTAATTGTAGGTGATAAACTGTTTCCGTAAAGATACTTTTTTTTCTCTGCATCAGCAGAATTTGTCATTCTTGAGAATGTATGAAAAAACATCAGTACACAAACACTATTAAAGATAACATTACTTAGTAGGTATAAGAAAGCTGCATTCAAACAAGACAGCTTAAAAGGCTTTTAAAAGTTCATAATCCCCCAAAGTCAGCAAGAGAATTAGGTGAGGGAACAGAACTTGATTATTAAACTGCAGATGACTCAAAACATGTCAATTACAATACAATCTATACGTGGTGTAAAAATGGGAGGAAAAACAAGCACAGAAACCAAATACCATACATCCTGTATGTCCCCATAAATAGGCACACAAAGTCTTTTTCCTCTTCCCCTCCACCCTTGTTTTTAAGAAAAAGCGAGTAAGCTCCCTCACAAATATATTCTCACTTCCTTTTACCTCTCATTACCTCCAAAAGACCTGCTACAGGAGGACTTAAGGTTATATGGTCAAGGACATTGGGTCATAGACCTTTACAGTGTAAATTACAGATCAACAGAATATTCACTTGAAAAGACATCCTTGACAACACATGGCATACAGTACACACATGACACTTGAAAGGGCAGTTCATCTTTTTTTAATAACTTTTTTTTTTAAAGAAGTTACGAAAAAAAGACAGAAAAATGAGATAACTAATACTGGAATACACAAACAAAAACCCAAAACCCTATGTAGTTTGCATTCTAATTTTCATTGGAAAGTGATAGGGAGAAGAGTGCTCTCTTTTCAGCTTTCTTTCTCCCCTCAGAAAATAGGGGCATGATGACAACATGAAGGATACTACTAAGTGCTAGAACAGACAGGCTTTGAATTGAGCACGAGTTGCACAATGATACAGAAGTCGCTTACAGAGGCACAATCAGTCCTCGAGGAAAAGGTAAGAATGAATAGCTCACAATTAATTTCTTTAGCTGAATCCAATGGCAGCTAGGAAACACTAATGTTTTTCCTTGCACCATACGTAGCAGACCATTAACTTCAATAATCCTTAAAAACGTCACACTTGATGCTGAAGATCTTTCCTGCAAGCAGGTTTTCCTGTCACTGGGCTACTCCATAGGATAGAAAAACTCCTGCACCTCCACTTAATTTGGTACTTGTTTTAGTACAGATAGACATACACAACAAACTCAGAAACAATTCCATCTGCCTCACAAAGAAGGCAGAGAAAACACTTCTTCATTTGACTCTCATTTATGTTTACATTATGTGCAGCTTAAACCAGAAGTGTGTTAAGAGAGTTTTCACAGCATAGCCCTGCCTTCATTGCTGTAACAAACGACGGCAGGAAACACAGGTTTCAACAGATGGAGGATTTGCTCTGCAGCTGCCTACAGCTTCAGGTCTTTGAGAGGTGGCCCTGATGAGCTACACAGAAAGATCCACTGATATTGAAAATAAGGCTGAAGATTTGCAGTGAGGTGCCAAGTAAGGAAGGCACTACAGGCTCCTCGGGTCTGAGTATGTAGACAAGAGCCAGTCTTACTCCCTCTCTTTCCACCACGTTTGCTTATGCTGTACTTCCAAGGTTTTCAGAACAAGGAGGCTAACAGCTATCATTGCATTTCCTGCATCTTCCAGTCTCCTGTTATTTATGTTTCCAAATCATCAGAGCATTTCAAATTCACACTACATCTGCATGTAAGCCTTCTAAGGAAAAAGATGGAGGAGCATATGCCCAAGTATTTTTCATTTGGATGGAAAAAGAAAACATACATTCACAAATCAATCAGGCACAGATTCAAGAGTTTCTTTCTTAAGTGCCATGCAGCATGAAGGATAGCAGTTTTCAAGAAGAAAAGGTGGCACTGACAATGGTATTTCAGACAATGAAAGAAAAAGAAAGGAGAGATCTTGCAGCTGCTAAATCCTCCACAGACAGCGTCAGCACACAGCCCTCCCTCCCAACAATGCGGTCGTCTTCTTTCAAAGCAGCACATGACTTTAAGGAAGTTATGACCACAGGGTTAGCAGACAATATAGGGGATTCCTCCATGATCATACTCTGCTAAGCAATTAGGTCAAACTGCTCCTGAAAATTAGTTTAGCGCAGCTGAAGGTCAAGGAATGAAAGCATGGAGGGGAGGAGATGAGGCAGAAAAGGAGTAGGAAGATTTATTTTAACTCTCCAGCATGTACAAAGCCCTTGCCAGAAAGAGGAATTGCACTGTTACTAGAACTTTATAGTGTATGAAAGGAACATTCTTGGCACTGAAAAACTGGCATCTGTGTACAAATAGAAAAAGTGTTGTTCCAAGTTACAAGCTGTACACAGAAACAAAAAGGAACTCCTTTACACCAATGTGCTTACCAGTACTGTCTTGTTGATTCTAAATTACACTTTTGTCAATGGATTGGTGTTGCTTAACAGTCAGGTAAATAAGTAGATTTTTGTTGCTGTTAATCTGAACAAAGAGATATTACATGTTTTTATATAGTTCTGTAATTCTGTGTTTGTTTTTTTTTTTAAAAAAAAAGATTCTATTGTACAAGCAGGAATTCTGATGTCAGATTTTTTTTTTCTATTCACATTTGGGTTTTGGAATGCAAATGTGAACGAATAAAGAACTCTGGGTGTACGTTGGCAGCAGATGTTCAGAAGAGAAGGCACACTGAAAAAGCTGGAAGCATTACTGAAGCTTTGATGATTCTGTCTTCCTGGAAATTACTGCAGATACAAACCAAAGCCATACTAACAACTTTACAGATTGGTATAAGAAGTTCACTGAATTATTTAAGTCTGAAAGTAGTCAAACAAAGACTAAATTATCTTTCCTGCTTTTTATAGTGCTTCAAATGGTTAGAATAGGTGGGTGAGAAGCAAACACCAGACAGGCACAGGCAAAACCTTCACTGCTTCCTGTATGTATATAAACAATTCAGCTCTGTCTTCAGTTTCGTATCCAACTTCAGTATCCATCTTCAGTATCTATCCAACATTCACTTGTACAGTCTGAGTAACACCAGACATGCGTGCTTGTCACTGTGCCAGTAGATGAGATACGAAATGCAAGTTATCAACATCACTGAAAATTTATACAAGAGGCTGAGCAATGGTCAGACCCTTTTTTTTTCCTGGTCTCTGATGCAGTTATTGCCAAGGCAGGAATACCAATTACAACATTATGGGGGGGGGGGCGGAATCAAGTTGCTGACTATTCCTTTGTAAGCAAAAGCATAATATATAAATGCTGTGGCTTGCTGTTTTTAAGAATTGTAAGACTTCCCATTGCTCAAGACAGAAACAATTTTCATTGTTCCTTCCTGCAAATTCATTTTACCATACAATTACTTTTCACTCTTAAATTTCATCTAATATAGTTCAATGTGAGATCACCTAAGTACACAGGTATTATACACACAGTTTGTAAACTTTAGAGTTATTTTTTAAACAGTCTTCTACATGGTATGTTCAATCCCTTTAGTTTTTATTTTTAATATGTGACTGAGCCATACCACAATGCTCAAGAGCTCCTAGCTTCCTAGTATACCGATGACAGCAGTGCTAAACCCCACTTTCACATGCTCACTGCCTCCCTCATTTGTGCCCTACGGTTCACAAAACATACGCGTAGAGTCAGACTGACCGAATCTCAGTATTCTGAGGTTCTCTCTCAATGAAGGCTTCTAAGTCACTTGACACAAGCATTGATAACATTGTAACAAAAAGGGAAAAGTACTGACCTGTTCTAGGCTTTGGAGCTCTTCCTTCCTCAATATGAAGTAGAAAAAAAAAAAATAAAATCACTAAATGTGGTGTCAGTTATCTCACATGACAAATACAAGAAGGTGTACACAACAGGTATGAAAGTGCATTCAGTCTAAACACACATTGATCATTCTTGTAAAACACGGAGATGGTAAAAACATTAAGAAGTGAAAATGTGAGAACGTGTCATGCCTCAAGTTCTTTAACACAAGCACCTTTACTTAAGTGATTATCAAACTACAGAATGTGAAGAATCATGTATTATCTTATTTGCTCAAGCAAGGACTCAAGAAAGTGCTTCAGACAGAAGTCTACTCATAGACATAGTGGTTTAAAATACCGATGTGAAGTTCATGCTGAGATGTAGTGGTATTTAACATACAAGCTGGGAGAATATGTATGGCTGTAAAACTTCCAAGGTAGCTGGATGTCAGCCATTTCCTATTAATGATGCCTGGGCTGGAGCTTTCTGAAAGCTATTTGGTCTGAATGCATGTACATCTGCTAAAGCCTTTTCAGAAATCATCTTATGTATGAAAAGCAGAGTACTCACACTTGTAAACAGTTCAAGTAATAACTACATCTATGATGGAAAGGAAAAAGCCTGAAAGAAGGTGAGATAAGGCAGAGAAACACACAGACTTTCAAGCAAAGTGCTACACTTACTCCCATTTACGGTATTAAAAAGGAGCTTGCACATACAGGTACTTAAAGTATCAATGCCTAAGCACATAACCATATAAATAACAACATAATATACCATAACACTACTTAACGCCAGAGTTTGAGTGTTAATGCTTCTATTGTTCTTTGGTACTTCATTTTCCCCTTCATTTGGGCTTTTAATGTAATTTGTAAATCAGCTCAACAATTAAAATTAAATCATAAGCTAGTCTTGCTCAATGTTAAAAGATATATGTGATGTATATTCAGCTCAGAACTGCGTGTAAGTGCTCAGTCATCACTTGCTCAGAAATTCTTAAACCAGGAGTCTGTGATGAATATTAAAACATATGAGCAGAACAAACATATGATTTTGGTGATGCTAAAGACTGTTGTTGCTGCTATTTCATAAGTAAAATGTTTTGAGTTTCCTGCTCCTCTTCTGTAGCAATGCATTCTGAAGCATACCTGAAGTGTGGGTTTGTCCTTCAGCTTGGGGAGGAAAAGTCTAGTTACAACCCTTATCAGATCTCTGTATAACAGCCACTCTTTCATCACAATGAGCAGCTTCCCTTTATTTCACCTTCTCAGAATGTCCCTGTTTTACAGCGTATGACCTATGATCTTAATGAGCAGTAACAATGTGCAGTATTTCTATGTAGATTTGGACTCTGGGAGACATCTACATTGAATGGCCACAAATAAAAATATACAGATGCATGACACTCGCGGGACAGTTGCACCTGTTAGATACTTTAAATGGTGCTAATGTAAGAAAAAAGTTGTGTTTTCTCTGTGTTTGAAAAACCATTTAATATGGTGATAGGGTATGAAATTCGACAAACACTTGCTAGAAAAATGGTAAATTCTAATCACTGAAAGCAGAAGTGAGGACAGACTGCAAAGCCCCAAACTACGATTCAGCTTTCCCAAGAAAAAATAGAGTTAAAGGTGTGGAACGGATTTCACCACATTTCTTTACTTCCCATCAGATACAAAGAATCACTGTAAAATCCACAGGTGTCTTACTAACCTTTCAGCACCAGAGCAGAAGGAGAAACATAAAATCTCAAGCTTATACTTCATAGAAGCTGGCAGAGTCATTTTTTGCATGGGAAAAGTTCTGGGTTTTCTCCTTTAATTATTAATTTGATGTTAGCTAAATCCATAAGAAACTCACCAAGCAATGCAATCTATAAACACATAATTTAAGCCAAAACATTTAAGCCAGTGATGAAAACACTGCTTTTCCTTGACTGAAGACAGCTTTTTAAGACAACACAGCATTACAAACAAAGCACAGGTTGTGTCATATGCACAAATCTCATATCAAATGCTTTAGTTACTGCCCATATACATTACAGTTTTATGAGCTGCTATTTACAGACAAGTAATTGTCCACTTCTGCAGCTCTTCAGCCTTTATTCACAAGTACTCATTCTCACAGGCAAGCTTGGGCACTTAAGAATTCAGAACATTAAAAAATAAATTCCAAGTTGCCCTCTCTGACCTCCGTGCAAGGGAGGGCTTGTTTGGCACCCTATGGCTGCTGCCGTGGGAAAATACACTCAGACTGTGCAGTCACTGATCTTGTTGCCCAGGCTTAATTGACAGTCAGGTTTTGCTACCCATTTCAGAGCAGCTCTTCCACACGGTCTTAACCAGCCACACCTGCACTGCACTGATGCAGAGCACGTGGGGTGCGAGCACAGGTTAGGAGACAGAACCACCATTCGTCACAACCAGAGGTTTCCCCGTTTCTCTGGCCATGCATTCCTACGCTGTGCTGGTGGCTGGCACTGATAATTGCCCGACGTGCCCACGGTGACCCAGTTCAGGGAGCTCAATTTGTAATCCCCTCCCGCTTCCAGGCCAT
>WHYT01016030.1:32147-42380 GCA_009806455.1 Tetrax tetrax
CAGATGCCCGTGCTAATGAAGAAAAGAAAATACTGCCAGACAGATAATACAGAAAAAAAAAAAAAAAGTCCTAACTCCCATACCAAAATGTTTTCAATGGTTGTGGAAAACAAGAAAACAAAAAACCAAAAAAACACCCCAAAAGATAAAGAAGGAGACAAGGTGAAATATCCATCTCCAGGATTACGTCTGCACCACCTTCATTAAAGGTAACAGGAGTCAAGTGTTCCAATCAGAGTCAGCAAGAGGAAAGTTATCAAAAGAAAGCTAAGATCTGTTACCATCCAAGATGCATGTACTGTTTTTTCTTAGGAAATAATAAACTGGCAGTTTTGTGGATGAAGCTACTGAAAGTGCTGAGTTCTTGGCTGCAAAGCACTAATACTATTTTCCTCTGTGGACAAAGGGGGAAAAAACCCCATACCTCAATCTCCATTAAACCCGTCAGAATAATTTAGTTTTAAACCACGCCAGAACAGGATAAAATATTATCAATTTAAATACAACTTAGCTCCATTTAGTTACACCTACATAACTAAGGAAAGTAAGTGCAGTACCAAATAACACACCACACAGAGTACATGTAATTGTAAGTTTCAAGCCGTGGCTTTCTTATTCTCATTTAGAAATGCAGGATTACAAAAGACCATCTCAGCAATGAACTCCAATCCTCTTAAGCTGCAGACAACCCTGCAAGAGCAAATGAAACTAAAAATTTTAGAAAACAGAGAAAGAAGAGAATAGAAGAGATGAGAGTCTGCTTCTCTATAATCACAAGACAGTTAAAAGTCACCAAAGACTCCAGAAAATGAACATCCTTTCTCTGTCACATAACAGTAATAACTTCAAACCACCACAGCTGTGTGATCTGGGGGAAACGACCCTCTGCTATCAGTTCCCATGGGACATGAGCAGGTACTTAGAAGAGAACACTTATACAAGCACACCTACCCAGTACCTCAAGTATTACAAGGATAGATACTTGAGAAAAAACTGATGTTTCCTCAAGAGGGTCAAAAGTACAGAAGCCAATTTAAATACCAGACAGAACATAGGGCTCCTCAAGTAACTTGTGAAAACTTAGAAACATGATAAAGATACAGTGGAAAGAAAATATTTCCAGCACACCAGTTCAGTTACAGGCTATTTAAGCAAGAAGTGCACAGGCAGAATCATAGAATGGTTAGGGTTGGAAGGGACCTTCAAAAGTCATCTAGTCCAGCCCCCATGCAAGAAGCAGGGACATCTTCAACTAGATCAGATTGCTCAGAGCCTCACCCAACCTGGCCTTAAATGTTTCCACACCCAAAGCAATTTTTTCCTTTCCAAAAGCTAACTCCTCTGCACAGTTCAGCAGAAAATTCAATTAAACTATTACCTTTCAATCAGGTTGTACACACAGTTATAATTTACACTGACTATGAACTCTTCCAGTCTTTGGATATGTCCCCTTATGTTTGTGACCACCCAGTAAGAGATACCTTTCTTCACATTAACATACAGGTAAGACCATCTAAGCTTCCTAACAAACAGACTTCCACTTGCAGACAGATGATTCTGAGGAAGACTCGCTCTACTAAAGAGTGGTACCCCACTACACTGCAAGATCCCTGCTGCTGGTGGTCAATGCATGCACATGGTCTGGGCAGCTGTGCAACGATGTTTCCTCCTCAACAGTATTGCGTCTTGAAGTGGAAATTATCTGTCACATTTGCTTGTGTAATCGGGAGGGAATAAGGGGAAGGAAATAAAATATCAAAACCAAGAATATAAAGTTGTAGACTATCACATGGATTACCTAGTGTGGTGTCTTGCAGCAGTCCTGAACTACATGAAGTATTCTGGATTTGGGTGAAAACCACCTATTACAAGACATTCTCCCAAGATCAATGTGGGCCACAACTAAAAAAAAACCCACCTAACTTCAACACATTAAAAATACAATCTTTTAGCATGAAAAGAGAACACAGAATCATAGAATGGTTTGAGTTGGAAGGGAACTTAAAGATAATCTAGTTCCAATCCCAACATCTTCTACTTGACCAGGTCACTCAAAGCCTCACTCAACCTAGCCCTGAACACTACCAGGGATGGGGCATCCTCAACAACCCTGGGCAATCTGTTCCAGCACCTCACCACCCTCACAGTGAAGAATTTCTTCCTTATATCTAAACTAAACCTACTCTCTTCCAGTTTAAAGCTGTTACCCCTTGTCCTGCCACTACACGCCTTTGTCAAAAGTCCATCCCTTATTTTTTTGTAGGCCCCCTTGAGGTATTGGAAGATGGCTATAAGGTGTCCCCGGAGCCTCCTCTTCTCCAGGCTGAACAGCCCCAACTCTCTCAGCCTGGCCTCATAGGAGAGCTGCTCCAGCCCTCTGATCATCTTCCTGGCCCTCCTCTGGACTTGCTCCAACAGGTCCACATCCTTCTTATGCTAGGGGCTCCAGAGCTGGACACAGTACTCCAGGTGGGGTCTCACCAGGGCAGAGTAGAGGGGGAGAATCACCTCCCTCGACCTGCTGGTCATGCTCCTTTTGATGCAGCCCAGGATGCAGCTGGCTTTCTGGGCTGCAAGTGCATGTTGCCAGCTCATGTTGAGCTTCTCACCCACCAGTACCCCAAAGTCCTTCTCAGGGCTGCTTGCAATCCACTCTCCACCCAGACTGTATTTGTCTGTGGGATTGCCCAGATCCACATGCAGGACCTTGCACTTGGCCTTGTTGAATTTCAAGAGCTTCACACAGGTCCACCTCTCCACCCTGCCAAGGTGCTCCTCGATGGTATCCCTTCCCTCCAGCATGTCAACTGCACCACGCAGCTTGTTGTCATCGGCAAACATCCTCAAGGACTACAATATGCCTGGAAACTTTCAAAGCGAGAGTTAAAACTGATCTAAGATATCTGCAATGTCTGTATCCTTACCAGCTTCCTCCTTCACCAGGACAGTATCATACAATCCTTTCTTTTAATTTTACCAGCTCTATCTTGATAGAACTTAGGTTCCCTGTTCACATTGGCTTCATTTCAAAGACCAAATCCCAAAGTTCACTCTCCACAGAGCAGGCTTTGTCCACGCTTCTCTCAGCTTCCACCTAGCTCAGCCATGAACTAGTGATGGCTAAGTAGGATCTACTGTAATACACAGTAAATCGATGAATGCTTTTCAGGTTTGTCGGATAATTCTCCTTTGCATCACCTATCTTCCTACAATGGGGTCAAAATACAGTTTTACTTGAGGCAGAGCTCCTATGCAAGACACTACCATCCAGGAAACAGAAACAACTAAGCCACTTTTTCAACTGGCATATTTTCTTTGGAATATAAAACTGTATCAGCAAGTTGCACAGGTTCACCAATCAGCCCAGTTAAAAACAGAAGGACACCTGGCTATTAAGCCTAGCCATAGGTCTCACAGGAAACATGCATTTTCCTCCAAAAACTGATACACCTTTGAATACCTGTGACCAATTGCAACAACCATTCATCAAGGTTACTCCAGAACCACTACATCATCCGTTATTCTCCTAATATCCTTGTTGTTGGTTTATGCTCTTCTGCCTTTGTAGTAATGTGACTCTCTATCTCTGTCCCTCCTACACAATTAACTTGAGTTAGATTTATGGATACAATCACACCACCACCCAGGCTGAGACTTCACAGTTGATCTCAGTGTGCACTGCAGCCATAAATTAAACATAAGGTGGGGTTTTCCCACTTTGATAGCACCCCTGCATTAAAAAAAAAAAAAAAAAAAAAAAAAAAAAAAAAAAAAAAAAAAAAAAAAAAAAAAAAAAAAAAAAAAAAAAGACACACAGAAACACACAGCAGAGGAAAACGATACAATGATACTGCTCTTTTCAGCCACTGACAGTGTGGACTTAGCTTGGCACACAGCTCTTAGGAAAACATCAGCCTCAGCCTGCCTTTTCCGATGCTAAAGGGGCCAATTTCTCTGCTCCAGCAAAGGAAGTGACATACTCAAACATCTGTAAAGGAAGATAACAGGGAGGAAAAAAAAAGAAACAGGAAAACACACCCACAAACACAGAAGAAAAAAAAAAAAAAAGCAAAGCCTGTAAAGACAGAATGAAAGTTTCAGCACACCCCGAAGATACCATCTCCAGTACTGACTGTGCTCACTGAGCCTGGCTAGAAGAGAAATCAAAGATGAGCATTTTTATCTGCTTCCTGATAAGTTTAGATTTACAAAGATCTGTGCATTTAAGCTGAAGACACAGGATAATCAGTAAGCTCTAGTTTTAATTACACTTAGTTTTAAAAGACCTACAAAGCACACATTATTCTCCCCAAGTGAGTGATAAACTAACTAGGACCGAGCAGTTATACCCAAAAAAGCATCTGCACCTCTTGTGCTCTTGATGCAGCAATCCTCTCAGCACATTTTATAAGATAGCATCACCAGTAGCACTGTATGGTGACAGCCTCATGGAGCCTGCACGACCAGCAGCTTGCAGGTTATTATGTGTTTGTGAAAAGGAGGCATTTTGAGCCATGGCTGGGAGGTAAAGTGTCTTGAGACGCAGAAGAATAATTCCTCCGACCATGCTTTCCCGTTAAGAGACCTTCTTTTTCAGTATCCATGCCACCAGCAGGGCCAGGACTTGCAGCCAAGCATGGCATCACCAACTTCTCCTCTGAGAGTGACAAGAGTGATACAACATTTACACAGTTCACAAACAGTACAGAAAGGGTTCTTTGCTGTAACCTGAATTTCATAATTTTCAGCTCTTAAAAAAAGAGCACACAAATACACCAACCAACTAACCAGGCTTCCTGCTCAAACCATGGCTCTGTGGCCAGCTTTTTAAGTGTTCCTTCCCGGGTCCTTGTCCCCGAAAAACTCATCTAGTCCACTCAATTTATTGCAATTAGCTATCATGTTCTACTGGAATTTGCATACATGTAGTTATAGAAGCAGTGAATCCCACACTTGCAGCATTTATCATTGTGCCTGTACGAATAACACAGGAAATCGTACTGCAGAGGTCTGCGCCTTCTGCATCTTCAGCACTTAACCATTTTACCCCTGTATGAAGGGGAAGGTTAACACATGCCTTTTAATGGAGCAACAGAGATGAGGTTACAGCAAGAAAATCCAAGAAAACAGAAACTGGAAATTTCAGTGTATCACAGTTAAAAATTTTATACGTACATGCAACACTTTTAGCCTTACCAGACCATCTTTCACACTGCTTCTTCCCCTCATACGACATTCTAATCTGATAATTAATAGGAAAAAAAAGTTACACTGTAACATTAATAGAGTCCATTGGCGTGGGTTTTAAATGGGACCATTTTGAAGGGAAGTATCACCTCAGAGGAACTGCACATGCTATACATTTCATAATGGAGACTGACAATATACGATTTTAGTACATTGGCCAGTTAGCACGATTAGTTTAGGTTGTCAAGTCTAAGAAGTGCCACAAAGGTTCAGATTCTAGTTGCCATCCAAGTATTTCTTGTTTGGCGTTTTTGCTTTCCTCTCAACACAAGAGTGCAATGTAGTTACAGTTATGGTGTGTGGACAGATGACAGACATCCTTCACAGTTCTAAAAAGGAGTGTTTCTGCAAACTAATATGTGAATGACTAAAAATAAACGCATACATGCAGGCCTATATATATATGTATATCCTGCCTACATACTTGCTGCTTACTACTGAAATCTGTTTCCAGCATCCAGGAAAAAAAAAAACAAACCAAAACTCTTTTCACTCAACAAAGACAGAACATTTTCCAGATTGTAAATACACATTTGCACAAGTCCAAGTCCTCACTTAACATGCTGAAGATGCTGGTATCCTATGCATTTTTCTCTCACAACTGATAAAGTGCTTAGATTCCTTAGGCAGCAGAGTTAGCTTACTGGTTTTTACTATTAGCATCTCTGCTTAGCGAACTACCAAGCAGAAACAGACTGGTTTTCAACACTGCTGAGATTCATCATAGCTTTTATTCAACAAGTTGCAAGTCTTTCCCTAGTAAGTCCAACAGGTTCAAACAAGCTTGACGTTTAAAACTGCCAGATACCTCTTCCTACTTTTTGAATCCACAGGAATCTAAAAACTGCAAACCACAGTGCAATGCAAATACCATTCTTCAATTCCAAAACTTTATTTCAACAATCTGCATCTCTATCAGGAAGTGCATGAAGGTTCAAAGGAAAAAAAAAGCAACCCACAAACAAGGGGTAGGGGGTGAAGAAGAAGGGACCAGTTTTGTAAGACCAGGAACAAAATCCCTTCAATTCACATAAATAAGAGACAGTGTGTATCATAGCTTTGTTTGGGTATCTCCCCCTGTAATTATTTAAGCAATGTTGCATTTCTCACAGTACTCTAGCAACTCCCGAGTAAGGCTAGTCACAGGAGGGTAAAAAAAATATTTTGATTAGTTTGATCTTGTTTAAAGGTCTTTACTTGCATGCTCACCATGGTGTAGGTTTTCAATAGTGATGAACTTGAATTCCTGTCTTTTGGGTGGACTGAGGCAAAAGCACTGCAGCAGGGTGTTTAAAATGCACAGTCACACCACCTGCAACTGCAGGCGGAATTAAAATGAACAAAATAGCTTTAGGAAACTTGTTCTCTTTCACGATAATGTCTACCACCCCTTGAAATTTCACCCCTGGAAGTTAGATTATTACCTAACACACCTACAGGTAACGTGCATTTGAGCAATGCGAGTAATAACGTATCACTTCAAATTTGCACGACGGAAAAAAAAATGCATATGTAATGCAACATATGCAATGATCAAGAGCATAATCTTCTTACTGTGTTCTGTGCTAAAGACAACATTTGATCCACAAATCTCAAAAGACTGTTTTGGTACAAAAGCTTAAGATAAACCAACCTGAACAGCCCCAAAGGTGCTGGAAGAAATCATGTACAGGCAAGACAAATAAGGGTCACCCAGTCGGTATTTGCAATCCCAAGTTCCTTCTTTCTTATTCTCCTCAGGCATAAATCAAAATAAGTGAAAGAATGGAATAAAACTCAAACATTTTGGTAAAAGGAGGAGGAATGTTTATTACTTTTTCTGGAAAGGCACTGTGAAATACCAGAAAACTTGACAGCATGAATATTTTTTTCAGCCCAGGCACACTTCCTTGTTTCCAACAACTCTAGAGTTCATGTTGAGCAATATTTAAACCTCCTTTATTAGTTTCAATCAAAAATTTCATTTACACAACCCGTTTATTTTCTTCAAGACACCTTTCTTAGACCACTTTCTCATCCAAATGACTTTTTAATTTAGTTACTGTCAGAAGTATCATAAGGTAATAAAGACTGCTAAATAATTTACAAGGGAAAACAGTGGAGATTATTAAAATTTCCAAGTATTTGCATCTTCACCAAGTTTTCTCGAAAGGTAGGCTGGCCTAGGAACTTCAGGATCTGTTCACTGAAACACACCTCTATCAATAAAAACTCATCTGTTCATTTATTCACTTTTTTTGCTGCATGACTACAGCTAAGTAAGAGGAATTAGAAGAATTCTTCCCTAAGAAGGGGAAAAAAATAGGTTGATTTTGCAAAATGGAACTGTTCTTCATTGCTCAGGTCAAGTATTAAATCATGATTCGGGTTCCTGAATGAACACAAGAAATTTTAAAGTCAAAGACATTTTTAATATTCACTGCTTTCTGAGTTTTAAGCCTCAGGGTTGAAATTTGCAACTACATTTATATGCAAATGTAACTGTGAGAAACCTACCTAAAGGGTAAAGGAGGAATGGAAAGCCATGGGATTTACAATAAAGTATTTCAAGCAACCCCAGAAATGTAAGTTTAAAAAGAAGTTGAAAACACCACTGAACTAAACCACACAACAACTATCCTGAGATCTGCTTACTCTTACGGTTTTATGGCAGCTCTTCAGAGTAGACTAATCCTGGTTTCTCAAAGTGGTGCTGAAGTGAAAGCTTTGGCCCTTTTAAATAACTGCATTCTGTTTTTAAAGCAAAAGCCTTGTCAAACATTTCAGTGCTTTACTGTGCAGTGGTATTCTCTCACAAAAGCAGAAAAAAAAAAAAAGATGATGTTGTTAGTTTTCTTTACTTTTCTTCAAGGAAAAAGAAGAGCAGAGTTTAACGTCCTTTTAAATTCTTAAAATGTTATAGGTTTAGACTGCACGTCAAGCTTATATAGCATTACGATGAATAAGAACAACCTCAATACTGTAACACCTTCTAACTGATGACATAAATATACCAATTTTTCCCGAACCTAATATTCTGCTAATTTGAAAAACTCTATTTCTTTTATTTTAACGATATATTATTCAATGTTTGCACTTCCCTGTATTATTAAAAGGAAATACTTGCTCTTCACTGCTATGTTCTGGAGCTAACATGTGACTTCCAAAGCATGTTTGTTTTGAAAAATCCCCATATACTTAAACATTTCTTAAGCAACTGCGCCTAAGGGCAATTTGTTCTATTTCATAAATATGTACTAGGGACCAACCATTGTGTTAACACTCTCTTAAAAATTAAAAAAAAAAAAAAAAAAAAAAAAAAAAATACAAGAGAGGTTACACAAGCCTTAACACTTTCTGAACTAGCATACCAACATTATCTTTTCCCTGAAGAACCTTAAGAAAACATGATAGATAATTTCTAGAGCTGTGTCTTTATTTTCTTCTATAAAATAGATGATGATTCTAAGTAAATTACCTATCAGTGTCTGTAAGCACACACATAGTGCTAAGAGCCCAGAAACCTAAACGTGAATTTCAGAACACTTTTTATGTTCTCACCAAAAAGGATGGAAATCAAATCAAATAATTTTATGTGTCCAAACAAAATATTTAGACCACACAACCTAAACTTACAATGACATGTCTTTCTAACAAGATATTCAATAAGTTAATATGGCATTGCTGTCCAACACAGCCTGTCATTCTAGGTGTATGACAAGTCCAACCCAGAACACTCTGAAAATGAAAGTATGCATTCATCCTGTACCTGCACAAGTCATAGCAACAAGCTTGTATATAAATGGGGTGAAGTTGATTTTAAGTACAGTCCAATGAGCTTTCTGATAATGTGTGGGCTTTTTGTTTGGTTGGTTGTTTATTTATTTTTTTTTAAGAAACAGCATTGAATTCCTAAGTTCCTGGCTATACGAATGCCTTATTTGCAACATTTGCTACTACTGGACCCTTCATTGGAAAGGTACACACAAGCAGACACGGGATCATCCGCCCCACATACACTGCCCTGTGGTAATTAAACACCAACCCTAAGCTTCAAAATCTCAGAGATGAACACTAGAAAAGGATTCTGCCACACTGGTGTGCTAAAATGCCACCAGATTCCCCCCCAAGGAAGGGGGAAGGAAGATGAGAGGACCTGCACCTAACACAATTCGGTGTTAAACTAACAATTTTAAAACACGGAAACCCCTGAAAAAAAAAACCAAGGCATGACTAATAGCTTGAGCTCTTTAGACAAACAGCGTGGCAGGAGGAGATGAGGGAGATCACCACACAGCATTCCAGAATCAAGGTTCACGCAGGCTGCGCTTCATCTGCGGCACTCTGCCACGCATCCCCTGGCCCCGACTTCCAGCTCCAACTGGGAGGTGATCTCCAGTGCTATGCCAGTACTACTGGCGGAACACAACCGCAGTTTCCCTCACTCCTTCTAATCGTGTTCTTCAAGCCGAACCGACATGCAATACAGACGGAGCCCTCCGCCGACACGACAACTTCTGTCCCACCACCCCACCAGCCACCCGCATGGACCACAGCGGCTTCACGGCTGCCGCTCGGGCCGCACCCAGACGGACACCGAGCCGCGAAGGAACCGATCAGGAGCCCCCCAAGCCCCCAGTCCCACCAGACTCCTATTAACACCCCACTACCTCTCTCGCCTTCAGGCGCCCACCGCAGGGGTGGGTGAGGGTGGGAGGGCAGCGCGGGGCCATGCCAAGCGGCAGCAGCTCCCGCCGCCCAGCCCCGCCGCCGGCCCGCACCCACCTGCCGAGGTCCTCGCCCGTCTCGTAGTGCTCCTCCAGGTTCTCCTGCCTGAACACCGTCATGGTCGCCGCTTCGCCGCCGCCGCCGCCGGCCTCAGCCCCTGCTCGGCGCCCTCATCACCGCCGCCCCGGAGCCGCCGGGGCCGCCCCGCCGCTCGGCTGCGCGCCCTGCGGAGGAGCGCGGAGGTGAACGCCCCTCCCGTCGCCGGGGCCGCCCTCCCTC
>WHYT01016030.1:43077-94691 GCA_009806455.1 Tetrax tetrax
GAGGGGCTGGCGGCATCCGTCCTCCTCCCGCCGCTCTCCCATCGCCGCCCCGGGCACCGCATCCGCTGCGGCAGGAGCTGCCCCGGGCCCCCGCCGAGGGGTCCCGGCCCCGGCGGCAGCCTGCCCGCCGCAGAGCTTGGCGCTCTGGCACTTCACCGAGTAAGCAATTAAACAGCGTTTGCAGGGATCTGTTATCACCGCGTAACGATAACGAGCATTTCAAAGCATCAAATAAACTGAATTGTCTCTGCAGAGTGTGGCAGCTCAGATTGGGCGTTCACGTTTCCATTTTTCACGTGTCCTCCTGCTGCTCAGGTTCAGCTTTTCCGGTGTGTGATGTTTTCGGTGGCACATTGGTCCGCTGCCAAGATGGAACTTCCACTAGCGCTCACATTTTGGAAGTGAGTTTTTTTTCCTAGTTGCTCTAGTTGTTCACCCCATCCATGCTGTTCAGCCTCGAGTGAGTGAGTACATGATGGCAGCTAACTGAACAGCTTTTTAACTTCCATCTGAACCCTTTGACATCTCTCAGAAAGAGAATTGCTCCTCAAAGGTGAAAAAAAGTTCAATGCAGTCGTACGATTTTACACTTACTGGATTTTGCACTTGAGAGAGCCTGGCCTTCTTCAGGTACAGGGCAACAAGTACAGCAGCCCAGAAATTTTCTGACTGAGTCACGGCGTCACCTTGGGTACGCATCAAAAATTTTTGTGCCTCAGCTGATGTCATCTGTAAAATGAAGGGAGGGCATTTGGGTGTGAAGTTACATAAAGCCATCTTCAAAGAGAACAGCATGGTGGCATCTCCTCAGGCTCAGTTACATCCAGAACTACGCACCCCTCACTAGTTGATTTATAGCTGGACATGCAGGAGTACGATGCTGTGCCTTCTCTTCAGCCCATCTCCTAGGTATTTGTCTCTAACAGGTTTTCAAAGTCATGACTTGCACACTTTAGATTGTTGGATTTGCCACACAGCTCAAGGTTTTCAACAACCACTGAACACAGGTTCAAAAGTTCATTTTGGTTTTAGAGATTCTTCCCCTGCTGGAAATGAGGACAATCACTGGAGGCAGCCCACGAAATCTGAAGCACTCTAACCTTGCTTGATTTTCAGATGTTTTTAACTTCCTTTCAGGATTTTTTATGATGGTCCTGAGCTCATCCAAGAGTAATATTCACTGTGGCTTGTATGTATTTTGCATTGCATGTGCTACACAAACACACAGTTCAGTATTACTCCTTATGACCCAGCCCTGCTTTAACTGGAGCAATTGAAATTTCACTATTGATTCAAGTAAGAGCAGGGGCACATTGGGATCAATACAGCATAATGGAGATAATTACTGAGATGCATAGGATCAACAGAAAAATGAATTACTTTAAATATTTCTCTTTTTCCTTTCCTTTAATAACCATATCTGAAGGAGGAAATCTTGCTCCCGTCACCTGTCCATCTTGGTCTGGGATGCCTGAATTTTGTTGTTCAGTGGACCTGAACAACAGGCCGGGGGACCTGAGAGCGGTGTCTGAATGCTCCTGTGGCAGCAGTGACAGCACATGCCACCATGTCAAGTGCACGAGGAGGAGTCGTGCTCCGCCCGAGGGAAGACAGCCATGGCGGCACATCCGTATACACAGGTACAAAAGAAGAGGTTTGCTAGCTGAAGCACCGTTCCTGTTTCTTCAGAGAAATACTCTCAGCTGGTTGTGTTTGGTGCAGTACACTTTGCAAGGGCTTGCCTATTCCCGGTGGTGCTCGTCTTGCAGCCTGGGATCACTAAGTCTCAGTGAAAACCCTATTGCTATGCTTTCAAAATGCCTATTGACTTCCATGCGAATGATATTGGATTGCAGATGTAGTAAATGGGAAAAATAATTTTAAATTGCTGTCAAATGTAATTCAGCAATTGTGATTGTGGTTTATGCTTACAGGTTTAATAGCACATTGGATAAAATCCAACCCTAATCAGCTCAGTAGCAAAATCTCCATGATTGCATGCTTCTGTGATTTCAAGCCAATGTGTATTTCTTGTTTACTGTAACATAACAAAAAATAAAGTGAGATTAACCCCTTACTTGTACTGTTGTAAATCAGGAGTGATACTGATGTCAGTAAGATTATTGTAGTGTGAAAAACGACCAGGAGCAAGATTCATAACAACAAAGGTGTTTTCAAAGGAGTGACTTGTGCCTGCCAGCTTACTACATCAAGTGGTTCCTGCCTATTTCGCTATGTAGAAAAACAAGTGCTCTGTTTCTCAGTAAATATTACAAAGAATTCAACTTTGCAGAAAGATCTGCAAATGGCAGCTTTAAGTGAAAGGAAAGCTACATTATTACTGCAAGTCAAGTGATGTGTAGGACTCTTCAGCCACTTTGTTACTGAATCTATACAGCCATTTCCATATAAAGTTAACAGGCAAGGAGGCATATTAAGTCTATTGTTTCAGGATAAATCTTTCCAAGATCACTGCCTAATTTGTTCCTGTCATCCAGGTAAGATGTCTCTCCTAATGATGTAAGATACTAATTATGGCAAAGAACATAAATTGCTTAGGCTGGCTATTATTTCTTCTTTGTGTAGGTTTCCTTTTAAGAGGTCAGCATTTATTTTTGATATGACAATAAAAGCAATTTCCTGGGTTGCGTGTGATGTCCTCTGTGCTGATTCATAGTTTTTTTTGTACCTATTTTAATTTCTTACAAGGCAAACTAGTTACTGCCCCTGAAAGTTGCTCTTCCATATCCATTAGAGACACTGCGGTGACACCAGAATTGGAGAATGACCATTTGTGTCACAGATCCACCCAGTTTTGCTAAACCCAAAGCATTTTTCCTATAAAAGGAGCTCCAGATATGCCAGTGACTTTTGTGCTTAGGGCTCACATCCCTCAGAATCCCATCGATTCCTTTCACAAAGGCCTGAAGCTGTTCACAAAGAAGATAGGATCTGTAGCTTCAAAAGGCAATACTTTTAGCACTGTAACTAGACTCAGCTAAGTGGCACAGAGTAAATTTTGCAGGCTGGAAAAATAATTCCTTAGCATTTCAATCAATAAACAAAACACTGTTTTGTTAAAAATTGCTAAAATTCATTTAATTGCTGTATTTTGGAAGCCACTTAGAAGTCAAGTTCATTGAAAACTATCGGCTTCACTCTTCTGAAAGAACAACAGAAAGATTAATACCTCTTATATTTTCTAGGTATTTATGTCACTTCCTCATTAAAAAAAAAAAAAGTGTTTCATCTCCCAAGGGAGTTACAGCTAATCTAGGTCCTGCTATTCATATGTTTATTCAGTAGGGGCCCATATCATGTACATCCCCCAACAAAGCCTCTGTTTGGCAAGGCAATTGAACGCTTGGAGCAGCGAATAGCAGCTTACCTGAACTACTTGAGGGTTTAAATGCATATGTTTCAGCATCTCAGTGAATCAAAGCCGAAACCCAGAGTCACCAACAAAGCAATTCTGGAGCCTGGGTTACAAAGCCATATGCCCTTCCTTCTGTGACAATGTCCTCACAGGGCAGCTCTTCTCCACTGGAAAAGTCAAGCTGTCAATGGAAAATGGAAGACTCTCGTCTACGGTGGATGTGTCTTTTCCTGAAGTGGAGTTAAGATTATGAAAGCCTCTGAAATGACCTCAGAATAACCACTAACCACAATCAGAACTAAATAGCAATTACTTCTCTTTGACTTGGATTTCCCGTAACTATTCTCGCATGTAGATTTGGTCTTTGTGTTATTGTGTATTTATTTAACAGAAAACAAACTGCAAATGATTAAAATTTTTGGCAGAACTGTTTCTTTCTGAAAAGAAGGTTTACTCCAAGTCAAAACATTTTGACAAAGATTTTGTTAACATGTAATTTCAGTAAGGTAAATGTGCAATTTGTTACATTTAGTTAAAATACTACTTTTATTAGTGTAGTAGATCTTTATGTTGCATATATGATTACATATTCCATGAGACAAAATGTGTATTCTGAAGTAGCACGAGAAAGTCCTTTGGATTTTTGGCTGTTTTATTCTGGGCTCAAAGAGTTTGATTTCCTACAAAACCTAAACCAATCAAATATTTAACAGCATATTTGGCAAATTTTCTTCAGTCTGACCAAAGAATCCTACATTTGAAAGAAGAAATCAAGAAAGCGCTTGCTGGAAGTCCTTGGTAAGACTACTTCGAGAATTTTACAGGCAAACTGAAGGCCTTATTTGTACAGTATATTGCACTGTAGACCTTGAGCTTGATGGACATCTCAGCATTGTGAAATGCATGTTTAATAGTAATAATTTATAACGTTTACTATAATAAAACAATGGGCTTTGCATCAACTTCTTGCACAATATGCACTGGAATTCCTGCCGCTCAGCTTTGAAATGTAAGAGTTCAGCAGACCTATCAGTAATATATGATACCATGAAAATGTATTTTCTCATGTCAGTAAGCTTCCAGAGGTGATGGCAGACAGGACAAGGTAGCACTTGCTGTCCTGCCTTTATATCTTTTTCTTGTTTTCCCTTTTTCTAAGAGAGGTTCTACAAGCTGAGTCACGAGACAAACAAAAAAATCAAAGTGTATATATATATGAAAGGAAAAAAAAAAAGTTGATAGGGTAATTACATTTATATAATGACTTTCTTTCAAGGCTACCCAAATGCTTTGTAAACATTGGTTGCTTTAATTATCCTTTGCTACACTTCTGTAGCAGCAAGTGTTGTTAAGTAATTATGCTTGTCGATGCTGAACAGGCGCTCACTGCGCTTGCCAGAGATGAGAACCAGCTTTGGAGAAAGCCATGTGGAGGGCAGAGGAGGTTGGTGGGATAGTGCCTGTGGCAGTATCTTTTGGTGCTGTAGTCAGCCAAATCTCTCACACCGCTTTCCTGCCGATGTCAGCTGTTAGAAGGGAAATGTGCTTGCTGACACTTGGCCTTGGCTTGCTGCCTAGCAAAGCCACTTGTGGGTTCAAATTCCTTTGGTATAGTACAGTAATATAGCAGTCATAGCCTTATCCTTAGAAATAAATGCTGAGTAGTATTTAATGTAATAATTTTACAGATAAGGCATTAGAAGTGCAGGCTGGATACAGGGTTTAACCGCAGAAACCATGGATATATATTTAATTACTGGAAGTAATTTTTCCTTTTTTCTTTTTAGATAAATGTGACTATGCTGCAGATGCAGAATATCTGTAGGATCAGTCTGACTTGCACAATATTGCACTTGAAGTGAGTGATGATGGCTGAAAAAAATGCTATCCTAATGCTTTACTCCTTCTTCCAGTTAGTCCCTAAGACTGCCTCTGTCATCTCCCGTGAGCCAAGGCACCTATATGATGATGTTCCCTTTGAGGACGCACTGTGAAAATCTGCCTGTAAAGTCATTAACACTTCTAACTGCTGCCCCAAATTTCTCCTGCCTCAGTAGGTCTGGCATGACAGATACACTGCTGTGGAGTCCACATTAAATACCTTGTTACTATAGCTAGTGTTATTGTGTCTTCTGTTCTGGAAGAACATTTACCAAAGGAATCTCAAAATACGTACACTGTGCTGATCCAAAACCCTGTCTTCACACTGGCGCTTGCATGTGCCTATCACAGTTTTTGTAGAAGAATACTTTATAATGCAAGACTTGATTAGTGCTAAGCCAGAACAGATACAGCAGGTGATATTTAAAGGTAAAAGTGCGGGAGATTTCTTTTGTTGGATTAGTACACAATACAGGTTCTTCAAAATACTGGGGAACCAAGGGCAGCAGTTTGAAAATCATGAGGTGGGATGAGCTTATCAGCTGCCTGGCACCCTGACTAGCGACAGGGGGAGCGATAAGAGAGTAGTGCTCTCCAGCTGTTGGTGAAATGGCTATGTGTGGAATCATGAGCATATGAAGAAATGCCTGTTTGACTGTTTTGCACTATTTGCTCAGTGTATTTGGGCATTTCTGAAAGCAAAACATCCGTAAGCATGAATCTACAACAAGTATGTCTGCACGGAGTTGTCATCTAGGTTTTTGGGAGATAGAGTAATCACGTTTGGCATGTTTCATGCCCATGCATTCTGTCTGCCTATCTTGCCAAAATGTACAGTAGATAATGAAACATTTGTGCTGTAATTTCTGGAAAGAGAAACTTGAAGTTTGCGCTCAGTTTCCTTTGCATGTGGTTCCCTTGCCCAGGTACTGCCCATGACAGACTGACCCTGGAGAGTGCTTTTGTGTGCGTGCCATGCAGACAGCTAGCTAGGAGCATAAGTAGGCTTTTGCAAACTGGTGGATTCACCAAGCAAAAGGTTACAGAAAAAAGTACAAGAGGCTTCTGTTGTGTAAGTGACACTTAATCTTGGCTGGCTGATTAAGAGATACTGTGTATTGTTCAAGTACTGTAATCCAGCCACTGGAAGTTCCCTGTGGTATAGAAAAAAAAATCTGCCCTGATGAAATGCCAGTTTCTGAGGTTGATCTCTAACTTCATCTGGTGTGAAGAGTAATGGTTGTGATGCCCAGCCATTGCCTACTGAATTTTGGTTCCCTGGCTCTCCTCATCCCCTTTATTTCCCCTAGTTGCATTGTTAGCTCAAAGTAACACAATCTAAGTATGTCCACCTTGCTATGGACGGCTATAATAGCTTGCTGAGGATCAGGGAGTCACGACAGTTTCCCTGATAATGCCTCTTTGCTGTGAGTAAGCTGGGAGTAAACATGGTGGAGGAAGAGGGGGCAAAAATAATAATTTCCAAAGCAAGGCAGGATGCAACCATGGTGTGGAAGGCAAACAGCAAGCACCTCCCATGTTGTGTGATGCAGCGTATGTTAAAAGGGGAGTAGAATCCATTTTCCCCAGCTGAACTAATCCCTCCCAGCATGCCTTTAATTCATTTAGTGTTGTATCCCTTGAATTGATTTACTATTGTATCACAGAAAAGCTGAACAAGTTACTTAATGAGTTCCACTCTAAGATGGATAGATTATTTGCTCTATGTTTTGGTGATTATTTTCTTTCTGTGGAATTTTCAAAGGAATAGCAGGCTGCCGTATACCTACATAACTCAACTGTCCCCGTAGGATTTTACATCCTGAGTCAAGAACCTTCCTTCTCCAAATACCCTAGAGGCTTGTCAGCCACAAATAGAATAGGTGTGACAAGTGCTGTTACTGCTGTCATTGCCAAAACCAATATATGTTTTCTTAGTGCTTGCCACAATTGCCCATTAGGATGGAAAATTCTGGCAGGAATCTGTAGCCGAGATTTGGCAAAGCAGATCTGGAGGTCTGGAGGCTAGACACAGCATTGTGAACTCTGAATCTGGTGGAGTAAACCACTGCTTACATAGGTACAGGCTGGAGAGTTTGAAAGCACTCTGCTGAGTGAGCATCCGAGCATGCGGCACCCTGCAGAACAAAGGGTGAAATTATAACTTAAGTGCTTAAATAAAGGGACTGCTTTTGGAGTCCAGAGTCTTCTCCTGACTTCAAGAACAGGGGGAGTAGTATAGGTTTGTCCACCATTAAAATACAGAATGTTATCTTAGTATTCTCAGAAAAAGAGTAGCATCATGATTCATTCATAATCGCATTACAAAAAAGATAGATTATTTCCATGTATATTGCTAAATAGATACTATTGTATCCACAAATAATTACTAAATGGACAGTAAGCATTCAAACCATCTTGTTTCTGAATTAACAAAGGCATGCATTAATGATGTGTCTTGTACCTGAAACCATATTTAGTAGCTAATTTTACTGACAGGCAAGGAGAAAGAGTTCTCTCATGTAGCTCTTTTTTTCTTTTGACTTCCCACTGTCATGCTCTTGTAAAGACCTAATGCATAATACTGTGCAACACACATTTTTTTTTATAGTACATTCTATTTAGCCAAGTGGAATCTTTTATTTTTATTAGGAAAAGAATTTTTATTCTGCAAAAGAATACCAATATTTAGAAACCAAAAATATTTTACAAGCTAGCCAATAAAAGAAAAATCTAGTCAGGGTGTGTGAAAGAGCAACAAAGACACACCAAGAAATTAAAATTAAAAACTAGAAATTACTGTTGAAAACCTGGTGAATGTTGCTCAAGGGGAGAGACAGACCTGAATCTGAGCAAGGGAGGTGTGTGGGTTGGTGGCTCAGCTGTCTGACCAGGTCCTCTGACTCTGGAGCGAAAGCAGCACTAATGGGAAAGGACTGGGCCGGAAGAGGAGGAGGAAGGAGGAAGCTCATGTCCCTTCAATGCTCTTCGTAAATCTGCAGTTGCATTGCTTTTTCTAAGTAGTGAGAACGTGAAGAAACACTAGAGAACACTGGCCTCTACTTCTAATAAAGCCAAAAAATATTCAATAATAGTAAATATCAGAAAGTTATCCAAGCTAGTTCTTCAGCTGGTGTAAATCAATACAATAAATAATTTAAACAAGGTCAGTGTTTAACATGAACTAACTTTTTAACTTAACTAGTTACTTTGATTTGGGGGATTTAGTGTTAAAAAAGCATGTGCAAATCTAACCTTGCATAAATACCCATACAGCTAAACACAGGGCTAGAGACTCAGCGAGAAAGTACGCTGTTTCAGAATAATTATATGGAGGCCAGGATTTATTTTTATTTTTTTTTCCTGGTACAAGCCTATTAAATTACATTAAGTTGTGTTCTAATCTTCAGACCATGGTGCGTGTTCTGCAAGCTCTGCTCAGCCTGTTGATCCGCTACGGAGGTATTCATTTTGCAGTTGTGGTGCAAGTGTGAGGTGGCACACCGAGTTAATGCAATAGCACTTTACCTCAGGAAATTAGGGTTCTACTTCAAACTTGATGTTGCTTTGGCAAGGCCAGGCTAGCAAGGTGCTCGCTCCCACCCCTCCCAGCAGATCACAGCGCAGGGCTGTAGAGCTGACACTGGCAGTTAGCACAGGTGCAGAAGAGGTACGGGACTGCGGTTGGACGGGAGCTCACAAGCATCATTGGATGTGACGGACTATAGACATTTCAGACAGCACTCCCTGTACTTCCTCAGCACACTGAGAATTCAGTTGGCTTCTCCACACCTGTCAAAACAATAACTATTACGTCCTGCATCCCAAAACATGCTGATGAATAGAGGCTGGGGGTGGGGAGGGTTTGCTGATTATTGATGGTAATGAAGGAGAGTGGGTGGTGATTGCACATTGCAGAAACCTAGAAGAAAGGCAGTATGATATAATTTCACCCTGGGAATCTATTGCTATGGCAACAAAGAACAGATTTGTTAGTTTCTTTTTTTTTTTTTGAAAAATAGGGTTCAATAGAAAAGTACCACAAAAGCAGAAATAAGATTTTTAACAAACCTTTTCTCCTCTTTGCTTGTATTTTATTCATTTGTATTATTATTGAAACATTTGTAAGCATGAAAAATAAGTGTTTGTGGCCCAAATACATTTCCCCTAAATTAAATAAAGTATTGTTGTGTTAGCTTTATTGAGTTAGTATGAAGTCACAGCAAAAATCCTTGTGGCGTTCTTGATGTTCAGTTTGCAGACCCTAACAGTTTACATTCGATTTACAGATATTAAACTGTTCCTCCAGATTTAATGAAATGTAACTAAGGTCAGGATTCTGCCTGCACCATTTTCTATCCCATATGTAAACAATTAATGAAAACAATTACTTTTACTTAAAGCCCCTGAAGTAGGTTTTGATGGTCACTACAGGACAGTCTGCCAGCACTTCAGGAACTGCAGTGGTTTGGGCTGGTGAAGAGGCGCTGGGGGAGGCAATCTTCTGCATTTTCTGCTTGAGAAAGGTTTAAGCTCTGCAGTAGCATTCGATGAAGGCGCATTGCTAATCACCCTCTACAGGAAGAAGTAAGGCCTTTTGTCAGAAGGCAAGAAGAGAAATCCAGGAGCCAGATGAATGCTGCGTGGCTCCATGCCAGCATTGCCTGCCGAACCCCTGCGACGCCCTGTTTGCGTCTGCTGGAGACAAGCTGCTGGTACAATGAATAGTGACCAGGTCTGAGTTTCCTTCCGTCTTCAGGATTTAAATAAGAATTATGAATTACTAGATAGATGAGCCAAGGATTAGCCTGCACCCAAGATCTGCCTCTTTGTTTCCCCTTGAGACATTTTGATTTTATTCTTTTAGGCTTCATCCCACCCCAGTTTCCTAACGCTTGCACTATGGTAATCCCATTTGCTGTTTCTCTGCTCAGACATGATGTTCATTTCAACTGCACACTCATGTTTACACTATTTTAGCTCTACAGCAGGCATAGGTACATTTTTTCATTATATTGATCATACATTTTACAATATTTGCAGGCTTTTCATATGATATTTAAAGAAATTTTTTTCACACCTTGCTTCTGACATAGAACTTGCCAAAGAGATTTCTGCTGCTGTGAGACACCCTGAGCTCCATGCACAAAAACCTCTGGGAATATCAATAAGATCGATAGCCAAATTACAAATTTAGTGAAGAAAGGTAGCATGCCTACAGCAAGAGGCATTGAATCAAACAAAGCAATTTCTCTCTGTGTGACTAGTTTGCACAAAACACAAACAAACCAAACTCAAAATTAAAACAAGAAACAGAGAAGAAACAACAGAGAATCAGGGACTTATTTTGACAGAAGGCAAATATAAACACAGAGATGGGATCCTAAGAGTTTTTCCCTCCAACATGCAGATAGGATGAGATGAGGATACTGTACTGTTTAAAAGTCAGTTTAGAAGCACCTATCAGACTGGCAGGTGCTGAAATACTGATGTCCCATACTTTCACTATATTTAGCATACAAGTATAGGATTATTAGATAAAAAATCAGATTGCCAGGCATTGTTCACCTTTGGACCATTTTGGGAAGCTGGCTGGGGACTTCTCTTGCATATGGGAATCTGTGGTTGACCTTACTCAGACAGCTCTGTAGCACCCACTTCCTCATCTTCACTGTCAAACAAGGCTGCAAACAAACCTTAGGATGTGCTGTGTGTCCTGAGATGAGAAGACAGCGGAAAGAGGGAAGTCTTAGGTCATATAGAGATGTGGTAGTCTTTGCCTGGCAGAACTGCCTGTAAGGAGCAGTGGTGCTGAGAAATTCTCTGAGACCAATTTTTGCTTCCCTCCTCAAATGTCTTGCCTATAAATTATGAATTTGCAATCAAAGGACTCTGTCCAGCAGACAAAGCTTCCACCACATAATTAACTGCTCACAGAAACTGCAACACTTGTATCAGGATGAAGTGTGACTGAATTATATTTTCATGGCACCAAAGAAGTGAAAATTAGTCTTGGAGCTCTTGCTGCATAATGAACAGGGGCAATCCCATGTGCCTTTTTGGCCTGGCATCTGCTTTTAACATTTACTTGCTCTTTGTGTTCTCACACCACCGCTACCAGTTTTCCTGCTGGCAGCTCTCTGGCAGGAGCCCCAGCCCCCCTGAAGTGGCTGGGCATTGCTGGCAGTGGCAGCGGGGTGTCAGCTTCTTCTATCCCTTTGTGTTGCTAATGGAGCTTAAAATAAACACAGCTTTTCTGTGTGTTTGCACAGTAACTTCACAGTTTTTTTCCAGATTTTTTTTTTCAATACTAATCACCAGAAGCTAAATTCACCTGTGCTATTACTCTATGCTAAGCAATAGTTTTATGGCAGGCATCAGTTCACCCTCCATGTTCTTCTAAGGCTGACAGTAGAGACGTCCTGTGGAGTACTTTCAGTTTGCTGTTAGTTAAGCCTAACTTATAATGATACTTTTTCGAAACAAGCTGTGTTTAGTGTGAACTGATTTTTGTTGCGTATCAAATACTTGGAATTTATGCAGCAGAGACTTCCCACCTTGTATATTACAGAAAAGAAAAGTAGCAATTTTACCTACTGTTAAACAATACGGATTTACTCTGCCTTGTATCTGTGTAGGCTGCAGTAAAGGTGCAAATTTTTTCTATGGAAAAGCCTTATTGAATTGAAAAGGGAAGAAATCAGTAAGGTTCTAAATGCTACAAATTCAGCAGATAATAGGTTTGAATGGAGAATTACATCCCTGTTGCAGTGCTCTCTGGGTTGTCCTAAGCATTCAATAGAAAGCTTGTCATTCCTTATGAAAGTTCATAAGAATTTCCCATAAATGCTCTTTTTTTGAGCTACTGGGACTGGAAGAAGACCCTGAGGGTTAGGAAGCACCATCCCTTTCTTGAACTACTAAAGGTTATCATTTAGGCTGCCTCACATAGCTGTAGTTCCTCTGGGACCACAAAGCAATCCAAAACTTGAATTCCATTATGGTGGTGCACTTACCCACCACTGCCGCTGTAATTGGGGGGAGGTGGGGGGTGGAATTCGTTGAAGCTTTACCCTGGTAGAAAGGAGTAGAGAAATAGGATCCTCATTCTTATTTTTAACTGCAAATGAGCAATACAATCTACATGATATGGCGTAGCCACACTACTGCAGCGTTGAGTACCGTTTAGGGGTCAGCAAATGAAGATATTATTAGACTGGTGGGACTATTATTCCACAGTGTAAGTGCTGGAATTGTGTCTGCCTGTGGGCTGCAGAAGGAAATCCTAGCATACATTCAGAGATTGCACTCCCGTGAATGACACCGAGTCTACGCGATTCAGGTACCATAGCAACCTCCATGAATTGCAATCTTTGTTTCCCTGTGACTTGTTTATACAAAAAACACTGCTAGCCTGGGGCCTGCCCTTCTACTCTTCATTGCAGTGAGGAGAAGGACTGCAGAAGTGGTCCCACCAGCTCCAGAGTGACTCACGGGGGAAGGATTGTCTCCTTTTGTACCGAGTTCTCCATGGCAGGAACTGCTTTGTGCTAGCTGCCTGTACAGGCGTCAGCACCCACTGAGCTTTCTGATAATTATGCAGTTTTAATAATGAAAAGGCTTAGTTTTGCAATAGCACAGAAAATAAGGGAATATCACGTAAAACAATCCTTCCCAAATATGCTTTTCTAAGAAAAAGAAGGAATTTAAGGAGTTACTATGCCTGCACAGAGTAATGCTGCGCAGCTGGCCTTCCTCCTTGTGCTCACCAGGTCACACTGCACGCACCGCTGAGAAGGAGGTGGCTCAGGAGAAACCAAACTCCTTCAGAGCCTGACAGTGAGTGGTTTGCTCTGCTTATGGTTGCTGCCATCATTTCAGGTTGGAGAAGGGAACCTCAGGTCTACACGCTTCTCACCGGGCTCTGCTTCCTCTCTCCTCTCTCCTTCACAGTAGGATTGGGGAACAGAGACTTGCCTCCGCTAAGCAAGCAAAGGGGTGAGATGAAATGAATTTTTTTACCCTCTGCTTTGGCAGTTAAACACAAATAAGGTGGTGCCGGAATTGGCTCTTATGTGTAACACAGAAAGACACCATGTAGAAGAATAACTGCAGTGCGAGTCCTTGGGCTTATAACTTTTGGTCAAGGTATTGTTTCCATTTGGCCCTGAAACTTGTGTGCAAGAGAAAATGCTTT
Source organism: Tetrax tetrax (assembly GCA_009806455.1). Classification (NCBI taxonomy): domain Eukaryota; kingdom Metazoa; phylum Chordata; class Aves; order Otidiformes; family Otididae; genus Tetrax; species Tetrax tetrax. The sequence goes on from WHYT01016030.1 coordinate 56,532, forward strand.
CATTAACAGTTTCTCTATGAAAAGATAATCCACCACAGCATCAAGTATTGCATGGAGAGGAGAATAAGGAGAGAAAGAGTGAGGCACCACCATGACCAAGCAGAACAAGACTGGCTATCCATAAATTTCCACTTATTTCATTTTCTCTGCTGTCATTGGCATTCATGCATTTGTTCACATTCAAAATGACCAGTTCTCAAAGGTACTGCAGCTAGACGGCATTGGCCTGAAAAGGAAGAACATCCATTAAACTCTTGAAGTTCTGTATAGGGCAATGAAAACATACTGACTTCTGTAAAATAAAACAGAGAGGTTGAATGACTATCTTGAGGATTACATTAAATATCTTATAAAATTTCATAAGCCAGTGGAGCCTTTTTAAACTTAAGTCACTGATTCTGATATATGGCAACGTAGAGAGTACTTCAAAGACAAAGCTAGTGCTAACTTAAAAGCCCATAACCTTACCAGGCAAAAAGTGCTGTGGATATCAAAAACCCTCAGAGATACTTGAATATTCTCCTCTGGATGAAAACTATTTTGCAGTTGCTGGGAACTTGAACATTTGTAATCTTAATTCAAAATGCAGCCTTTTGACAATAACCTAAATTTGATGCTGCAGACAGCAGAGCTAAATCACAGGAGTTCAGACATTAACTGCAAAGATGAAGATACATAAAGCATCATTCTAGGTAAAAAGAAAAATTTCAGATCACAACTACAGAACCCAAAAAGAAATGTAGGTGTTCTTGTCAGTGCTACGAGAAAGACTCCCCTATGAATTCTTATGCAGATATAGGTGGTGGCTCCAGGTATGCACGCAGTAAACTCAGTTCCAGGATTTCAGGTCTGTTGGCCTACGTGAAATTAAAAATTACTCCTGGCATTCTACAGTGTGCAAGCCACCTCCACACTTCACACTTTCATTTGTGGTGTTAACAGAGAGGCCAAAGATGTGAGTAATGCGGTGACTGTGCCTGAGCAGAGTGTTTTCCTTCCAGGGAAATACTAACATACTTCACCGCTGAGCACTCTGGTGTGGTCAGGCTCTGTTTTTTTAGCAGTTCTTCCCCTCTCACCCCAGTGTGAAACTGTTAAAAAAAGCCATTTTGCTCACGCAATTTTATCTATGCGGAAGTGTCTGTTATATCCCCTGCACCAGTTATACTTATTAAACATTGTAGATAGCTGTGGCAGGTAAACTGAACTTCCTTACAGTCTGAACTACTTTTCTCATTTCTCAACAAGGTAGGGGCATTCTGGGGAACTGGCAGAGGCGGCAGAAGTCTTCCAGGGAGGAACATGTGCCCTTCCTGACTCCACTGGGATTTCTTCACTCTGGAATTACAGGTGCACTATCTAGAAGAGCCTAATGCTGTGTAACTCTCCTTCATTTTAAACTTTGTTCTTTTATTTCTAGAATATATTTGTTCTTATCTCCCTTTCACCCCGGTTGGCTGATCTCTCTCATATCTCTTCATCTTCAGTTTCCAATATCCTCCTATTTTTGGTTGCTAGAGGCTCTTTCTGCCTCCGCCACTTTCCAGCACCTGGGCTTTCTCCAGACAGCTGGGGCTCAGCGAGCTGCCTGATCTCACAGGTAGGGGCAGAGCTGCAGCCCAGTACAGTCCTGTGGTTCCTTCCTCCGGCTTTAGACCATCAGTTATGAACTGCCCTCAGTCTGTCAAAGCTGAGGTCAAAGAACTTGGACCCTTGGCCTGCAATCCACTTCCTCTTTTCAGAGGAAATTAAAAAGAATACTGGGGGTGTCTGTCCAGATTTTCTGTGAAAATTCTAATACAAAGCATGTTGTGCCTTTTTCTATTTTAATTCTGCTGTTTCAGTCATTATTTCCAGAAGACAATGATGAATTCCTGATCTTTGATTTCCTCTGTTAACAGGGCTCATTAGAGTGACCTTGTAGTGCTTGGCAGCACCAGATACCTGACCTTGTTTTTTCTCCTGACATTTAACAGTCACTCTGAAGGTATAATCTGTTTACAGCTCTTGCAAACCTATTTGCCTCATATGAAGCTGGTGTCCTTGACCACAAATTGAGGGCACACTGTAGCAGCTGTCTCTTTATGAATCTAAAGGGAAACACAGGAGCAACGCCACTGACAGATAAATGGAAATGAGACAAACAGGTGCTTATAATGGTGATGTTCAACAAGCTGGGATTATGGAAAAAATGTTGCCTCATGAACAAAGTAGATGGTATCCAGGAAGCTGGTAACAAAAACAAATCCATCAAATGTGGCAGATATCCATAGTGGTTATATATGTTTTGACAGCAAAAGAGTTTTTTGGGAATCTCTTAACTCAGATATAGTTGTAAAGGACACAAAGAGCCATCTCAGTTCAGCATTTGCAAAATAATCAGAACTTGGAGCCTTATGTTTTCATGTGAACATTCATGTAAGAGTGAATTTGGCACCTCCAACATAAAAAGAGAAAAGATCAATGGCTAACACAGTGTTCTTGACATAAGAGGTTACTTCTGGTGTTTCCACAACACAGCCCCAGTTTGCAGACCATAAAAGAGAGAACGCTTTCCTGTATAGATTCTGGATAAAAGAACATGATAACAGAAGTAGTCTCCATGGTTGCCAGCGTTCAACTCTGGGCTCCTTTAGACATGATGCTCCTCAGCAGAGCCTCCTACATAGGTTTTAATAGGCTCCAGTGAACCTTCTGCAAGGAAAAGGGGACAGTGATGTCCATCTCTAGTTCTTTCTAATTCAGACTTTTGCCCTTCCTGATTGTTGTTAGTGGTTGCTAGTGGAGAGTGTAGCTAATGGCTGCAGTATAGAAATAATTAATTGTGCTTCAACACTTATGAAATGAGCTGAAAAGCCTTGCCTCACCAAAACAGGTAGGGTTAGGCAGTGGAAAGGATGGAACTCGAAACACCTTTCTTTTCCAGGATGAGTCTATGGTTGTTGCCTGTTTCCAGACCCAGAAGTCCATTAAAGTCTTTTAGCTGGTTGAAGAAGGTTTGCTGGCAACAGGCTTCTGACATCTGTTTGCAGGGCTACTGGAACAGAGCACTTCCCCTTGTAGTTAGGCTTGACAAGTGAAGTTTTTTCATAATTTGATTCAGGGTACTTAGAAGTGAGAGGAAACCACCAGCACAGGTAGCTCAGTTATACAGCTTAGATCCTTTAGTCCAACACACAACTACTGCTTCCTTCTCCCTTCAGCTAGACTACACTTTTTGCATCATATTTTCTTCTGCTTTCTGTAGAAATTTGGATTGGGAGATGCAGTTCACTCCCAAATGAGGTAGATTATGTGAGGGTCTATACTTATTCTCTCCCAGCAGGAGAGAACATTGATTGCTGAGGGAGCTGCATTTCAGGGCTGCTGAAGTTGCCTTTGATTAGTACCTTTGCCTTTCAACTGTGAGTCACCCTGTTCTTCCCTCCTGTGAAAGCTAATCTTAGTTGTTGTTTTGGGACAAATACTTTACAACTGCAGAGTTATTCACTAGCAGTGAACTCAATGCCTTTCTATTTGCAGCAAACTTCCCACGCTCCGTTGTCTTGTGACAGATCTGAACTTCATAGAATCACAGGGGATGGCACTGTACCCTTCTGTGCGGAAAAGAGCTTCAGAAGAAAACTGTGATACAAGAAGCAGAGAAGTGGGAAAGGGCAACAGAACAGCCTTCCATGGAGATGCTTTGAGACATATGTATTTCCTCTGAGGAGGTGGAAAGGACGCTGAAGCCCTAAGAAACTGTGGGCCACTCATTAGCCTCTCACTGTCCAACCTCAAAGAGTCCTATGTCCCAGGCTGGCAGAAGACCTCTTAGTACACAGCATAACACCATCCTGCTGGAGAAGGGGAATCCATGTAAGAAAGTTAATCACTTGAAAGAAATGCTGTCATGGTCAATAATTAAGTTGTGTGACTGCGTAAACACAGATAACTCTGAATGTCACAGAGGTTTTGCTCTCTGCTGGGGAAATTACCAGTGACTGAGGAGTGCCTACACCTCTGCTACAGGGAAGTGTAAGACCTATTTTCATGGAAAATGAGATAGGGAACCAGAACACAATTGGCTGTCCATGCTGCAGTGGCAGTGGGGATCTGTCAACTTCATTTAGAGGTTTGTTCAAAGCCCTCCATATGTCTGAGCATTGCTAGATGCTACTTTGCCCTATGTCTGAGTTATTTACACATTTTTCCAGGTTAAATACAACAGGGCGGCAATATAGTCTGAAAACCTAATAGCAAGGGAAGGAGACATCCCCAGTGAAAGTGTTTGTGCATGGTGTTGGCCTCCAGGCTAACAAAGGTTTGCCAGTGCTGGTTTAGGGTACATGACTGCCATCCTGCCTACAGGACTATCATGAGCAGTAGTTGGTTTGACTTCCAAGAAACTATACCTAAGATATGTCTTGATGAGATTGCACAATATGAAGAGGGTGGTTGTTTCTCCAGAAACTAGGTCATCTTGCTCCCATGTGCTGCTTCTGAATCAATCCTAGGGTTGTATCATCAAATTCATTTACTGAGTTCAGGATAACAGCCTTTTAAAGAAAATGTTTAGCATGTTCTATTTTCATCATTAGCTCTCCACACTGATTGTACTGATGCTCTTGGGTAAATTGCTTATAAGTTTGTTTTAGCGTCCAGATGCGGAAAGGTCACATGACTTCATGTCCGCAGTAGTTAAATGCTACCATGCAGAAGCTGAAAGGAAATTGTGTTGTTCAAACCAGTTTGTAGTATTTGCTGCCAGCACAGATTGTTCCAATTCAGATGTTGACTGAAGGATTAAAAAATACAGCCTATGTGAAATTGGTTATCCACTGGTGAAAAAGTCTAGACATTTCCTGCACAGAACAAGAAATTACTTTCTATATCCCTTCCACTGTGCCTCCAACCTCCTTGCCCACTTATTTTCCCTTCCCCAGGGCATTTCACTACAGCTGCATCCTGCCCTTTATAAACTGCCCTTCTTTTCTGGCATTTGGTCCCTTCAATAGAAGTTGCAAGTCATGTTGGTTTGCAGCAGCTCTGTGATCTATGCAAAAGAGGAAAAACAGGATCCGAGCCCCATGTCCGTGTTTGCTTGTAGCCTAGAACAGAACTCAGGTTTGCATGAGGAAAAGGCATCATTTTTTTTGCTGTTACCATTCACAATATGTTTCAAAAACTGTCAGGGCCTGAAGCCCACAGCTTAAACCCTGGTGTTGTATTTGTGCTTGCTTTGATAAGAAAAAAGAATGTAAAGCACAGCACCAACTGCAGGTCTTTTACGGAGGCAGGCAGAAATAAACTGTTCACTTACTGTTTTCTAAGATCTTCTGACATATTGAGGCACACATTTAACGAAAAACTGTTCCCTGTTTCTAAAAGAATTCTGCATGAGTTCTTGTTTGGAAGCTCAAGGACACAAATGAAGGTGGAATAAGACTTGCTTTTTCCAAATCATTATACATTTCATCATCTAGGGTTAACTGTGATGAGCAGAGCTGCACTGCTAGGTCAGCGAGGCCCTCTGTGCAAAGCTTGGCCTGCGCATGTCCTTGACGCGTGCAGACCGGCACTCCTGGGCCTCTCTGGAGGGAAGGGGTGGGAGCGACTCCCTCAAACAGCGCGGCTGCTGCCCTGCCGGTCCAGCCACTTGTGTAGGAGCCGGCATTTGCTACCCCAAAAGTGCCCAAGAAGTAAAGCACAGCAGCATAACTAACAGTCCCCTTCCTCAAAGGCCCTGCCAACGACAAGAGAGAAAATATTCTTTCATGAGTCCAAATCCTTCAGCAGGTTTAAGGCTGGCTACCTGAGCAAGATCTCAGAAAGTGTTAGTTTTCTCACCAAACGATCTCTGCTGGATAGCAAAGTACACGGACAAACTGTCCAGGACAAATCCCAGATGTCCTTGAGTGAGAATTTATCTTGGAGATTCAGAGCTGTTATTTTCTTCTCTGGCTTGCTGTGCAGTATTATGAAAGGGTACATGTTAATGGTGTTCAGCTGTTCTGACAGTACAAGAAATACACCAAAAATAAATGTAACTGCAAAACATTTCCCTCAGTACTGCTGATGCAAAGGTTATAAAACAGTGGTTGGACTACTATGAAGTGGTAACTTTTGTCTGATTATTTCATGCTATAGTTTCATGCTGAATATTGATTTCCAAAATCTAAAGCAAGGCTTGGCAAATATGACAGAAATAGTTCACAATGAAACAGAATTCAATTCAAGTACTATTTCAGCCATACTGTTACATATTGAAAATAAATGGATACAATAGTCTGCCTATTGTCAGGATAGAATGACTATATATAATAGGTTAATATAATAATCTAGATAGTTACTATCAGTTATTATGTGCTTACCTGGGATCTTCCTAAAGATACTGAATGTTATTTACAAGTAACTCAGTTTTCAAATACTGTATTTCTAGGCATTTCTTTACATAAATACTTAATTTGAAGAAAATGGGTACCTGAAATAAGAACATTTTTACACTTTTTCCTGAGTGGAAGTCAAAGCAAATGAATGGAAAGGAAATGCAAGGACAAAGGCAGGTTGATCTCTGCTAAGAGGTGGATTATTGCCCGGTAATTGCTATATTTGGTAAATAGAGCATTTCATTAATAAGCTAATATAAAGCTGGAAAACTCTGACAGAAGTACAGATTTATTTTATACTGCTTCAATTCAGAAAATCCTTTTAGTAGTAAGATTCTGAGATTTTGCTTGAATCAGCTCACTCGAGATGGAGGATTTACTTTTATAAAAACAGACCTCTGACATCCATGCATTAAAAAGTGAGAAGGATGCAAAAGACTAGGGATCTGCAACACACCTCATGCTATGCTTGAGAGTACTCCTTCAACTAAGCAAGAGCTATTTCTAGCTAGACCTACTGTACTTTCTACTCACTCTGCCTCCTTCTGTCTGCTCCTAGTAAGGAGCTCTTGCTGCCTCCTGCCAGTAGGATGAACGGAGAGAATAAGGCCTTTGTTCCTTTGGTCCCTATCCGTCTTGTGGACACTGTCTGTTTGTTAGAGGGACGAAGATAATGTGGATCGTCAATCCTCCACATGCTCTCTTTGGAGGTCCAAAGAATCTGTTCAACCATCAGCTTTAAGGCTTTTCTTTAAAAGCATGGTTACTAGAAAGACACCAGGTAGCTTTTTATTTTTCTTCCCTTTCAGGCCCCTCTCCTGCAGATGAAGGTTGTCTGATCCCCTCCATTCAGTTTGGCTGTTATAAGGTACCAGTTGTGCAATTCTGTCTCTGTATATAACCCTGCCATTAAAGATCATAGGATTATCAGTTTCTATCAGAGAAAATGGTTTGAATGCCATTAATGTTTGTTGACATGCATTCCTTCAACTCCCTTCACAAGTCCTTGCTTTGGAGTGTGAATATTTAATTAATTGTGTCAAATTTGATTCTAAAACTAAAAGAGACTGAGGCTGAGTTAATTTACATTTAAACAATTGATATTCTCTTCTGAGTTATTGATTAATGCTTTTTACAGAAGGATATTTGAGTAAGAATGAGTTACACAGCCAAACGCTGCTTCTGTTTCCTATGTTGTGCACTCTATATTGATAGTCAATACTCTTACTAAATTAAGCAAATGCTTTAATTCTGTCATTCTAATTTTCACACTAGAAACAGAATAGTATTGTATCTGAGCTAGTATTTAGACATACTTACGTATTTCTGTTTATTTGAGAAGATTAGTGGCACTTAAATCTCTACAGGGAAGCACAAGTTACAGTTTTTAAAAAAACCTGCTTTACACAGGTTCAAATACTGCCCACTGATATTTTTCAGCATAGTTTGATAGTGAAAAGTGAAATATTTGAGAGAAAATTTTTTTTTTTTCTGTTGACATAAGATAACTTTGCATGAAAAGCAAAGCTGGCAGAATCTTTTGACACTAAAACACAGATATTTTTTGATCTTTAAGTACATATAGGGAAGCTCCTGTCAGGAAATATAGTCTCCCTCAATAAAAATGATAGTGAATTTCCTACATAGCTGGGTTTTTTTTAAAAAATGTAATTGTGCATTAGGGCTCACCTAGAGCTGTTTGTATTTCCTTATTATCACACATCTTCAGTTTTAAAATAGGTACGACATTTCATTTTCTTCATCCTGGAAACAATATCCTGTACCATAATCAAAGGCATTAGCTTATTTTAAGATACACAATTAATGCAGACGGAGACATTTTTTCTTACTCTCACAGAAGTACAAGAGTTTGTTCTCTGTGCAAGCTTGAGAAGAGAGCTTGCTGCCATTCACAGCTGTGCAGACACCGCTGGTCCAGCAATGTATGCTGACAAATGTAGCATGTTACTGCATAAGACAAGACCAGCGCTCCTGCCATTGCAATCCTTTTCTTTCAAGAAGTCTTGCTGTATTCACCACCATCCCATGTCCTGTTTCCTCAGCCACCATCCTGTAGCGTGCAGAGTTATTGGAGGATACTGAGTAATATATTCTTTTACTCATTTTCCTTGTCTTTAAGAGAGGAGATGGTGATCGTTTTCACAACTATATTGGGAACAGTATTTGTAGCAATAAAAATGTAGAGAAACACTTCCTTTCTGGATCTCATTTTATAATGGAGTATCTGTTTTGTCACCCAAGATGCTGAGGAAGCTTATTTTGCCTTCAGGACACTGTTCTGCTTATGCTGGGAAAAAAAAAGGCTGGAAAATTTTAAGTGAGCAATTGCAATTTTTTTTTTTTTTTTTAAAACAACCCACAAAGTTCCTTTGCACTGAACATACTCAATCTTACATGCTAATAACATAAAAGAAGAGGATCCCCTATCTCCTGCCAATAGCCATGAAAGAGACCTTGTAGTTCCCTCACACCTATTTCTAGAGATGCAACAGCATTAGGAATCTGACTGAGTAAACTTCATCTCCCTACCCACTTGAATTCTCCTCATAAACTCAGCCTTTCTCTTGCATCCAACGAAGCATTTACATGTGGCTTACTAATGAAAATTTTAATTGAATTATATTATTAAATAAAAGGTACTGTCTACAAATTAATTCTGTTATGTTCTGCCCACTCTGCATAGTATCCAGGAAGTATCCATCCACATGAATCAAAGTTTGGGAACCCTGGCTCTAAAAAATGTTCTGATTCCCATTGCTGTAACTTATGTTTACTAGCAGCTTGCATTCTGGAAGGCATCTGCCTGTAGCAAGGTCATATTTTGAAGTCAGACCTTGGTAAGGTGTGGGAAGAGAAGTGTATTCACTTCATTAATATTGCCAGAGACTGCTGACTCCAGAAAAAAAAAAAAAACATCCAGCAAGTAAGAATAATTTTCTCCTAAAATCTCAAAGGGACTGAAAACTTTGCAACACCTCAGATCTTCCAGCCTTTTTTTTTTTTTCTGGAAGGCCAGAAAGCCAAAATTACAAATAGACAAACCCATAATTCAGCATAACATTAAAGTCTCTGCACCTATCAGGGAGCTGGGGAGCACCACAGAGGATCCACAGCCTGCTCCCACCTCCCTGAGCCGTGCGAAGGGCAGTGCAGAGAGATCTGAATGGGCTGCCTACAAACCAGGCTGGACACCCGGCTTCCCGCACGCCATGCTGGAAACATTGGCACACAAGCCAGCTTTTGCAATGTGCTTCTCAAGCCTGTTAAAAGTCCTTGGCTGGGTGGATGTCCCTGCGTCGGTCTCTGCTACCACAGGGAACAATCACTGGGCTCTGTCCCTACTCACCCAGCTCACAAAGCAGGAGTTAAGATTTACATTAGTAATTAAACCCTGGTCTGTGTCTTTGTATCCTGGAAGACTAGCTGAGGCCTGCTCTTGTTCTTTAATCCTGTCATTCCTTTAGAGGCTGCTGTACGCTGGCACAGATTACTGCAAACAGCTGTAGGAACCATTTAACTCTACTTTATAAAGCACAGAAGATGCACACAAAACAATGACAGAAGGAGAACCACATTGTCAACCATCACGTGGCACTTCCGAGAATGGTGGTTCTTCTGCCCTAATGATATCAACGCCAGCAGCAGGCCTTATGGAAATGTGTCATTTCACAAGATGGGAGACACAGAGCAGAAACCAAGGTGGCAGAGGCTTCCGGCTGGCAGCATCCCAAGAGTTGTAGCAGTTCCCTGACCGTCCTGACACAGCATACCTGGAGGTGTGAAAGCCTTATGAGCGCTTGCCATGAGAATTGAGCAGAAACCATGGCAACAGTAACTATGGCTGTGCCTTATCACCATCTAACATTGCATTCTGGCCCAATTTTAACTTTTCCACTTTTAAGTGTCCGCTTGGCTCAGGCACGCATTTGCCTTGGTACGGTATTTTGGCCTCAGTGCTTAAAAAAAATATTTATGGAGTTACAGGCTGCTGTGTTTTACCTGGGTGTTTCTGTGTAATATTTTGCAAGACATTTTCTTCTACATATAATTGCAACCACAAGCTACCACTCATGTTATAATTCATTGTTTACTAAATGGATGCAAGGACCAAGATGTTCAGTGGGTAAGGGATTTCTCCCTTAAAGACCCACCAGTCTCATACTTCCCCCCAGCATTTTATTCACTGCTAAAAAAACACAGGCAAATGGAAAAAAACCAGCATTGTGTGTGCTTTGCCTTCAAGAGATACTATCAGAAAACCTAAATTCTTTGTACACGTCAATACAAAATGTTATCATGGCAGATCTGCTCTGGAAAAACCCTGCTGGACAGAAAGTAATTCAGAAGAGTAAGGTGATGTAAGTGCAAGAAAGGTCTGATGTTGCAGAGAGATGAAAGCCATACAAATAATTTGCTTTCATCACAAGTGCTTCTGCTTTATGTGGTACAAATTCCTTTTTCTGCTGAACGTGTAGCTTGACCATGAATTCATATCCAGACAGATTAAAGGACACGGCTTTACTTTCTACTTGTACTGCCACTGTTCTATTTTTGCATTTTGTAGACTACTTTCTTATAAAATAGCTGTGATTTTATAGGACTTCATGCTACAGTGCTCATCATCTCTCCTCCTGATTTGGGTCATCAGCCATAACAATGGGAGCAAAGTTAGACAAAACCTCATGGGAGCAAAATCCTTTCAAGGGCTACTTCCCTGCTGACAAGCAAGCCTTGCAGCTAAGCCACGTAATATTTGTGAATATTACACACAGATATTTGTGAAAAAAGCAAATGCTGTCTACCAGCCGTAGCTACATAAGACGCATCTTCCCAAACTAAGGCTTTGGTCTCAGAACACATACCCTTTCCCACACTTTCCTGCCTTGCTCTAAACCATGACTCCAATACCATGCTTACTTCTCTTTCTCCATTTCCTGTATTTCCTGTTGCATATTCTGTACTTCTGAAGCTGGACTCATCATACATTCTGGCTCCACATCCAGGACTTTGCCTTTTTTTTTTGATTTACAAAGTTTCCACACAAGTACCAGCTAACTTATTGAAAGCTGCAGACAGATAGAGGTATTTACTGCCTTGCCCAGAGTCTTCCTGGTACTTGCAGGGTCACATCCTCTTTCCTGTTCTGTGGATGCGGACAAATGCAGCAGACCATCAGCAGGGCAGCCTGGCTACCCAGGCGCAACACAGAACCGCAACACACTCTGCCTTGCAGCCATGCAAAGACTACCAGGAGCTCCGCTCACATGGGCCCTGCTAGAAAGTGCTGGGCCAGGGCTGCTATGTAGCTCTTCCTCTCCAGGCATGTGGCGTATCTCATGACAGAGGACCCAAATATCAGAAGAATTTAGGCTAAAAAGAGAAAGCTGGGGAGAAACTAGTATAAGAGTAATACTTCAAACATTCATGAACTAGACCAATTCTAGCAAAGAGAGAAAACACATCAGCAACAGACCAAAATTATGGAATGCCTTGTTTTAACTGCATGTATAGCTTCTTGGATCCCCAGTACAGGGTTGCCACTATCTTCTGTATCAACACTGAGCTTGATCTTGAGTCTGTTTTCTCAGGGTTTTACTGGGCCTATTTAGCATAATCCTTGCAACGGGACTCTGGAGCAGACCCCAAAGGCATTGAAAAATGCCTTGAACTTCTTTTCTGAAACAGAATTTCATCTGCCTGCTTCACTGTGGAGAATGATGGCTCTTTTAAATATAATAGAATATACCATTTATATTGACAGAAGCTTCTAGTGCGTTGGTCAGAAAGACATAACAAAAGCTGCTATTTATGCTTTTAAGCCCTTCTTTCATCAGTAGCTTAATCATCTCCTGCCTTCAATCAGTGAATTTGTTTTGCAGATGAGGAACACGTAGGATAACAAGAATCTTGTTCTGAAGGGAAAATATGAAAGAAAACTGCTGGCTTCTGGTAGTTTGATCAGAAATGCAAAGGAAGCATGGAGAACAGTGCTAATGAAGGAAGTCCACTGCTAATGCTGAAAAGCCACTTCTACTATGTCATGGGTGAAGATATTTTATTTCCTACAGAGATGTGTTCTGGAGTCCTGTGTTTCAGGAGTCCTCTTAGTGTCATAGTTAATGCCTGAGATCAAATCAAATCCTGTCCATTCTTGGAACATGCAGATATACACCTCTCTCAACATCAACGCCAACAAAAAATCTTTCTGTAAGTGCTCAGAATGGCTGAAAGCATCTGTTTGGTCAGTAAAATAGATGGAAAAGAAGAAAGGACAGTCTTAAACAGCTCCTTGAGAGAAAAACATATCAAAGCTAAGCACCTTGGGAAAAATATTGCCTGACTCTCATCCCAGGACAATGTCAAAAAAACCCCTAACAAAACATGATGGGTGATGAATTCATGAGGGTTTCTTTGTTTTGCTAATTTGGAAAAATCTATTTGAAAAGTCAATCCAGTGTCCAGTTACATATTTGTAACTCTTCAGATGATTTGATTATAAGTGTTTGATCATAATTGGATGTAGTTTTTCCAGATTTTAGTAAGGTTTTTGACACTGTCCCTCACAGCATCCTTCTAGACAAGTTCTTCAGCTGTGAGATGAGCAGGTACACAGTGCGCTGGGTGAAGAAAGAACTGGCTGAAGGGCAGAGCTCACGGAGTTGTCATGAGTAGGGCTACATCTGGCTGCTGACCAGTCACTAGTGGTGTTTCTCAGGGCTCAAATCTAGGGCCAGTTGTGTTCAATATTTTTATCAACAATCTGAATGCAGCACTTGAATGCACCATTAGAAAGTTCGCTGACAATATCAAACTAGGAGGTGCTGTTGACTCTCTTTTGGGACAAGAAGCCTTGTAGAGGTATCTGGATAGATTGGAGCATTGGACAATGGTTAATGGGATGAAATTTAACAAGTCCAAATGCCAGATTCTGCAGCACCTGGCATGGAGTAACACCAGGGATAAGTATAAATTGGGAGAGGAGTGGCTGCAGCCCTGCAGAAAGGGGTCTGAGGGTGCTGGCTGACAGCAGGATCAGTGTGTCAGCAGTGTGCCCTGGCAACCAGGAGGGCAAACAGCATTCTGGGGTGCATCTAACACAGCATAACCAGCTGGTTAGGAGAGGTGATTGTGTCGCTGTATTTAGTGCTGGTGTGGCCTCACCTTGAGTACTGTGTGCAGTTCTGGGCCCTGCAATTTTAAGAAGGGTGTGAAGGTACTCAAACGCATCCAGGGGAAGAAAACAAAGCTGGTGAAAGGGATGTAAGGTATGTCTTATGAGAAGCATCTGAGGACTTTGAGTTTGTCTGAAAACTCAGTTTTTAGAGTTTGGAGAAAAGGAGGCTGAGGGGAAACCTCATTGCTCTCTACAGCTTCCTGAGGAGGGGAAGTGGAGAGGCAGGTGCTGATCTCTTCTCCCTGGCATCCAGTGATAGGATACATGGGAATGGTTAAAAGCTGCACCCAGGGGAGGTTTAGACTGGACCTTAGGAAGCATTCATCTACTGAGAGGGTGTTCAAAGACTGGAATAGGCTTTCCAGAGATGTGGTGGATGCCTCATGCCTGCCAGTGTTTAAGAGGCATTTGGACAATGCCCTTAATACTTTGCTTTAACTTTTGGGCAGCCCTGAAGTGGTCAGGCAGTTGGACTAGATTATCATTGTAGATCCCTTCCCTGAAATATTCCATTCCATTCCATTCCATTCCATTCCATTCCATTCCATTCCATTCCATTCCATTCCATTCCATTCCATTCCATTCCATTCCATTCCATTCCATCCCATTCCATTCCATTCCATTCCATTCCATTCCATTCCCATTCCATCCCATTCCATTCCATTCCATTCTATAGAGTATAAGAATATTTTAACCTTGAAGATCTAGGGACTATTTTTAAGGATCTGCAAAGGGTGAGGGAAACATGTCCATTGTCAGAGGGCTGGAATTCATTATGCGGGAACCCATATCCCCATCTGAAAGCTTGCATATGTCCACAAGATTCTGGTTTAACACATCAAAATTGTACAAGATTGCCTTGAGGTTTTTTAACAGGGAAAGTTATCCACTTCTACTCTTTAAAGCCAAATAGCTCCTACCCTGGGGAAATATTTTGAAAAGCTCTTGTTACCAGTTTTATGACGTTCAATCTGACTATAAAGGTTACAAACGGAAAGATTAGTAGGTGTTGCTCCTTCTTAGGCTTAGTTTTTTTAGCTTACACTTAAAAATATATATATAAAAAGCATAAGTATAAAAAAAAGAACTATATATTATATTCACTTTATACACTGCATGCACTCTATAAATTATATTCACTTGTAGAGTGGGTCTGGGTCAAAAAGTTTACCCCAAATTTAGTGTAAAGAACAAGGCTGGGGCATGCGTGTCTGGACATTGCTACGAGATCCAGAGCACCAGCTAGCCATCTCCAAAGCAGTATCTTGGCATGCCTTGGGGTAATCGTAGGACATTAACTGTTCTCAAGAGGCTGTAGAGATGAAGACAAACTACTCTGGAAGATAAGAGCTGTAAGGATTTAAGCCAAGCCATGCCTGTTGTCCTCAAGGCCAGAGAAAGGTCACTGGCCAATTTTATGTACTAGTAGATGTAAACAAGGCTTGGTTTGACAAAGTAAAATACAACTCACGGTTGAAACAGCTACCAAAACGCTAACCTGCTCTCTCAGGGTTGTGCCTCTTTCAGTCCTGCTGCACAGCTCCATGGTAAAACTTTCTACCAGCCCTTCTACAGGATCTCTGCAGTAGACTTTAGTCACAGCCTGTTCAACAGCTGACAAAAGTTGTTGAATCTGTTCTGTGTGTCACATGGTGGTTTGTTTTTAATATTCCAGACTGGCTAGCCAATAGCCTTGGGGAATCTTACTGCAAATTTCCTGAAACATAATACAAAGGCACTTTTGTTTATCCTAGTCGCTTCACATGACAGAGCATAGGGAAGGTTAAAAGAAGAGCTGCATGTGCTGATGATAACGATTGCAATTGAAGGTGAAGAGCATTTTAGACTATTTATAGCTGATACTTTTCCCCTTTTAGAAACACTGCTAATAATTGGAATTTATTGCAGTGGCTGAGCTCTTTTTTCAGTTTGCAAAATATGGGTTAAAATGCTTGTCAGCGGAGAAAGATAATGAAATACACAGAAGAATGCTATAAGAATGCTGGGGTTTGTATCCTGGCTTTCATAATCTAGACTTAAAGCAAGTTAGAAACAGCTTTGCACACTCATTTGGTGCTTTAAATGCAAAATTTCTTAAGTTTCTGATATTTAATGTGTAGAATTCTTGTATGAGCATCTCTAGCCTTGACAAATTGGATCTACAACTGTGAATCTGCAAACTGGAGACCAAAGTCCTTAGCTAGGAATTAAAATGTCCTGCTCAGATTATACACATTCTCAAATAGCAAAAGATACAAGTAATTACATGCTTCTGAAGTCTGCCGTATGGGTTAATCAAAGAATATTTGTGCAAAGTTAACAAAGTGCAGTGTGCTATTCTATGGGCTGAAGCTTTTTTTTTTGTTTAACTTTATATTGAAAGCTCCTTAAATAGCTAAAAGGCAATAAGAGAATAAAAAAGGACAACTGAAATGTCATGGCAACATATCTTTGCCATTGGCAATGGCGGCTGATGAAATGCAAATAATTTTCAAGCCACAGGATTACTGGAAGGGCATGTTTCTATTATGTCAGTATTTTCAGTGGGCCTATACTCCTCAATAAATGCATATTTATAGATAGCATTTTTGCTTTCTGTGGCTTCATGTTATAGTCCTTCTTTATGTGCTTTATTGTAAGGTATGCTGATTCTGCTGTTACAGTGTGAAAACGGGTGGCATAAAATGCTTTAGCTGAACTGCAAATCAGACCATGTAGGGTTTTAATCAATAAAGTGTGCCTACCTCCTCATAGGACTTTGAGGAATCTTTAATATAAGTAAGTGGAACATCAAACGTCAAGGTCTTGCTTCATTAATTGCAACTTCTTTAAAGTGAAAAGCACAACAATTCTGGCAAGTAACATCCAGGTTACTGGATTAGTTAGCTGTCTTCAACTGCAGCTACACAAACTTGGGAATTCTTGGTTTCAGAATACAAACTTTGCTGCAGATTTCTAAAACTACATCTTTCCCCTGAAAATGAGTCAGCCATGCCTTAGTACATTTGATTTGTTAGTCAGAGTGACAGTGACATTTCTGCCCAGGCAAGAATATCAAAGTATGTTTTCTAAATTGTCCCCTTTTTTTTTTGTTATTAATATGTATTACTCTGTACTGGGTCTCCCATAGTGATTCTGCTCTCAGAGTGATCACTGAGTTGAGTCATTACATCTCTAACTGCAGGCAGCTGGCAAGGTCATATGGCCCAGTGTCTGCTTTCAGACAAATAATATAATATGATAGGATATGTGATGTGATATGATATATACATATTTTTTCTTATTTTCTCTAAGGTTTTAATAATCTTTTTTTTTTTTTTTCTTACTATTTGCTGGTTCTTTCTAAAATATCATTTTTATTTATACTGAACCAGGAAAATCTGTTTACAAATTTCAATATGATTCTTTAGAAGAACATCAGTGAAACCAGAAATTGCTATTACAGTTTGACCTAAATATATAGCACAGATACTTGTATGGCACAGCTGCTTTCCAGGAACACTTATGTATTTTGCTTCTAATAATCTCTGTAAGTGGATTTCTCAAGGCATGGATTACTGGAAATTTATATGTTCAAGCACTGGAAGAGAAGAAAACACAGTATACTTGTTTAATGCCTTCTGAAACAACCTTGAGAAATGAACCTTGGGTAAAAGTCACTTAGCATTACTGAAATTGTTTCACTAAGACATGTTTTTGCTGATGATTTATGTTGACAAATGGAATTTCTGTAGCATTTGCCACTTGCACCTGGGCAGTCTCGCTTTGAGGGCTGCAGTCTGTGTACTGCAATTGTCTACAGGGCTACTGTTAGGTAAAGGTACTGTTCTTCATGGACATTTTTGGACAGAAACATCTTGTAAAGGGAGTGAAAAATGTGGATTTCCACTAAAAATATTCATCCTGCAGCTATATAGATAGGAGTATCTAAAACCCAGTATTTTCAGTGTTTAACACAAAAGTTGAATTTATTTCAGGGAAATCAGTGCTTAATTTAACATCTAATGCTCCAGTGACAGAAAGTATCTGTGAAAACCTTCAATCTGCTGTGCTCAGCACACAAAACAAAGATTGGTTACACAGCTCCCAGTGAGCAGACTTCACACTAAGCGGAATACAACAGTTCCTCAGAAGAAATAGCCTAAGCAGTATCTCTCCGTATTTTTCTGCCTTAGACTCTCAGGAAACATACTATTATGCCTCTTTTTGTCTCATTAAGCAGATAAGACATGGAGGGAGAAATTATTTTAAAATCATTAGTTCTCTTTAAAAAATTTTAATAATCTACTTAAAGATAAGGCAGCCAGTTCAGAATAATGATGAAACAAACTGGATGTTCAGTGTGGAGTACCATTTTCTCTGAATCCTGAACACCCAGACGCATTTAAGAATCATGTTTCACGTAGGTCTTCATCCTGTACTCGCCCGTTCCTGTCCGTGCTGCTCGATTCTGCCCTGCGATGTGCTGCTCTGCCACCCACTGGCCTTTTTATTCCTGATAGAGACAATGTAGTGGAAGAACAAAATTATTTTCCTACGTACATCAAAATGGTTATTTGAAACAGGCATGCCTGAAGTACCTTTGCAGCAAATGAAGTATCATCTCAATATAGTATCTCTACTTTTCCAAAACAAAGAAGTCTATCTAAACAAAGCATTGCTTAAGGAGTGGAACAGAGGCGATCCAGCATTTAGCCTACCTGGATCACATCCGGGGGTGGTGGTGGTGGGATGGGGGGGACCGGACCCGCTGTGAGGGGACCCTCCGAGCTGACTCCCCCTCCTCGGGTGTCCCGCGGGCCGGGGTCCCCGTCCGATTCTCTCGGAGGGTGGGGGGAGTGAGAGAGAGACCGCGTAGTCTGGTCCGGATCGGGGCTGAACTATGACACCGGGGTACTACTGGGCTGCTGAACGTCCCACACATTTGGACTCATATTTAAGAGAGATGAGTATCTTTCACTGGCCTCAAAACTCAGAGGTGAGAGAGGCCTTGTATAAGTTAATACCAGATGTGTGAAAAAGAATTTCCACAGGCTGGAAAGGTCTCACTTGCATTTGCAATCTCTGTGTTAATATCTTACGGCTGAATTTTGCATGCTGCAGACCTTATTTCCTTGTCCATGGGAGCACTAGCATTAAGTAGCAATGCTTATTTTTGCACTTCTAACTCTTCACAAGTTATTTTTATGTTTTGAAAATTAAAATGATACTACTGAAACAGAACTATTATGCACTTAAAATGTTTTGAAAAGCTTTTATAATTACACATAAAAATGTAAAACATTTTCCCTAGTATTAAAAGCAATTAACTGATTCACAGTTTCTGTTTTAGCCTGGGAAAGAACATCGTCATTGGTTTTGATTTAATATAATATGTTACTCCATATTTCCATGCTCACATGAAAGCACAGGTTTTCATGAAGGACATCCAATATTCTACTATGATTAACAAGACCACTTTCTGTACCACATACAGATAACTTGTGGACATCAGATGCTCATCCCCTATTACTACTTAAGCAAAACTGCACATTCCTGAATTCATGTTCCAATCATTACATGAACAGTACTATTAAATAGCACCAAAAGTATCTCTGTTTTTGTCTTATTAGATAACCTGTCCTTTGAGGAGACTCTTCCAAAGTACATCCTGCCACATATGGCTTACACTTCTGTTCTGCTTTCATTAATGAAGTATGGTAAGTCTTAGCATGCAGTCATCCAGCCAACTCAACAGCCTGGTACATCCCTTTTATTGGAGGATAGAGTACTTTCAGTTTCCATAGCCACCAAATTTATCCTTACTTTAAGTGGTTTAAATTCTCTAGGCTAACAGATAGCTCTGTGTTTCCCCTTTGTAATAATGAAGAGCATGTTTCTTTTAATGATGGTCACATTAGACATTCTCTCATTCATTGTGCTCCTTGGAAGCAATTACACAGTAAATTGGTTTCCATGAGGTAGAAGGAAAGAGAAGAAACAGATCAAGATGCTGCCACACTCTGATGAATAACTCTATGAACAGGTTATTCATGAAGAAGGAGGTGGGAAAAAAATGTGAGTCAGATTCTCAGCTAAAACATTAGTAGTGATGGGATCCCAGGAGCAGCTTCAACTACCACTACCTGAGGGACCTTTGTGAACAGAGTATTCTTGCACGTTATCAACTGAGGCACCCACCTGAGTGTCAGGACCTGCAGCTGTGAACTGTCACATCACAGGAGAAGGAAGAGAAAACCTGTACACCCTTTTATCATCCAGTGTCACTGATCAGAGCAGACAATAATTCAGAAATGAGATTATCTTAGTCTCTGAAGTATTATTCAGTATGGAGGCCCTGCAGCTAAAGTCTACCAAAGCATGATACATATAATTGGGCACAACTGGTATTCAATATGCCAAAGGCAGATGTCTGCTAACACATCTGAGGTAAAGGTAAGATCTTGAAATACTGAAAAGCCCAGGGAATTTATCACAACAAACCAAAACCAGGGAGAAAATACATTACCAGTAACAGATCAGTAGATTTCTGAAGCCTATCTTCATTGACATCTGCTCCCAAGCAGCACCCTTGTTACCTTATTTGCATTCTGTAACTATCTTGCCGTTCCTTAGCTAGACTTAGAAGTTATGCAAATGAAAGCAGAGAAGATACAAAATGTCATCAGGTGCTAATTAAGTCACCTAGCATTTACTTCATGGGAATTTTGCCATCAGTGCAGAAGGAACAGAATCAGACTCACTGGTTTTGGTGCTGATCACCTATGCTGAACTGCTTGCACCAACGACCCACACTCAGGTACAGTACATAGTATTCTAGACGATCTGTTTGGATTGAGTGTTCATCAGAATAAAATACTGTATTGTGTTTCATTATACCATAGTAGCTAATACTTCTGTTTGAGACAATGTTTTATTTATATCAACGACACAAGCCTAGCCTCAACTAGGGTTCCTGGTCCCTCTTTCACCCTGCCTGACCCCTCAGACAGGTACGAACTGGTGCTGGCTGACTGGGCTCGCACTCAGTTACCCACAAACATTTGCTCTTCACGTCTGAAAGAAAAGCAGCCTTTTGGTTAGTGATAACAATGACCTATGTCAGCTCATAATCACAGGCATGGTTACAACATATGTTAAGCATTCATGTTTCCAGTTCAGCACAAAGAACAATGACGGGACTTTACACAATGACGGGGATAGAGCTGAAACAATAGGACCACCATCTAAGGCAACAGGCAGAAGGGCTTTCTCATTGCAAACAGGCATTAGAGGATTATTTGGCAAGCTGTGTATGAACAGCAAAAAATTGACAGCAAGAAGCCAGCAGGCAGACAGAAACAGTTTGGTCCAGGAAGAAGGATAGAGTAAGCACGCTCCCCAGGGAACAAAATCATGGGGGTGTAGTGAACCGCCTACCGATGTTTGTTCCTCCTGTGTTGCAGGGAATCAGGCTTTTGTTTTACGTAGACACTGGGTTTATAGCTGTACCCCTGTCTGCACCTATGACTGATCACACTTGTATAGACGTCAAGCTGCAAACTGTCCGCAGAAGAGGAAAGCAACTAAATTTCAGCATTTCTGTGCTCTCCAGATTGAATTCCCTCATGGGTTCACTTGTCTATACTTGCATAATCAATTTGTCTTTATAGTTCAGATTATCAGCATCTTGGGGGAGGAGCTGCCAGAGATATTTTTCTAACAAGCATCATGCCTGCCCATATCACTATGCCAATAATTATAGTTCTGGTGTGCTTTCTGTGGATTGTGTGTCTCAGGCAAAAGTGAAAAGAAATAAATTAGAGGTATTATAGTAGCCGAGATCACAGATTTTGAATGAAGCTGTTGGACGCGGTAATTTAGATCTACATTTGTTAAAAATAGCTGTCAAAGGTATATGTCAATCTGTTAGCACAATGTTTAATTTATCTTTCTCCTCAACAAGGTTGCCTGGAAACAGGGAAATAGTCTGAGAAATCCCTTTGTGAAAGGGTGGTATCACTTGAGAAATCAATATGGCCACTTTATGACTGCTATTTTTATTCAAAGATTTTGAACCTCTGAGATAAAAAAACCCCACAATTTGTAGTAATTTTAAATACATCTGGTACAACTAGCAACCTGGAGACAGGACTTTGTTCAGCACACAGCAATCCATCACTTTCACAATTACAGTGTACACTGGTACCTCTCCTGGTGCAAGTAACAATTCCATTCAAGCCAGAGTTTTTCTTGCAACATGCAAACTTAGGACTGAGGGCTGACTGGCTTCACAGAGAGGAAGCAAAGCAAATTATTTTTAACCACAGGCCATGAAATTGCAGCATGAAGTGCAGTTAGAGTATGGAAGTATCTATACTTACAGTGTCTGTGCCTGGCAGACAAACAGAAGTCTCATGGTCAGAGTAGCTCATTCAAACATTGCTACTGGAGAGACATCCATCTAGGTTTGCTGTCAGCTCATGTACTGTTCCACGTCATGCATGGCTGAGAAAGGTAAGGAGGCAAGGACAGACAGCAACACAGAGATGACTAGGTCAGTTATATTAACTGGTCAAGGGGAGAAATGATCATGCAAGATTTTTCAGAAACACAGCTTCATGCTGCGAATCTCTCATCTGCCTGTGCTGAACTCTCTGCTGAGGAATAATGGCCTTTAGGGAACACTTATGAAACACGAGCATCAGTCATTGCAAACAGCTTTTTGAGCCAAACAGCTAGGTTGTAGGATTTCTTCTAATGCAGGGGATTTATCAAAGCTTTTGATTTTATTCTTTCTTGGATTACAGAGGTTTAAGAACAAAATACACCCTTAATTGTGTGAAAAAAACCCAAACCATAGTCACACAGGTTTTTCCCCTGAAGTTCTTGGGACACATTTATGAGTTCAAATGGACTGCTTGATCAGGCTCCATGATTCTTTGCCAGCTGCATCTTACTACAGGTTTTGCAGACCTACAGGTGACCCTGCTCCTTGCGCCACCCCACCCCACAGTTGTGCTCTTCTGTTTTCCACATTTCTCAGCATCTTGCCATTGTAGATACCAGATAAGCACAAAAAATGGCTAAACTGTGTATGTGTACACTGAATATTAAGCTGTGAATACAATAAGCAGAGGTGGCTGGAAAAGGTTTCAGTGGAGTCAGCTGCACCATTGAGCAGTCAGGACTTGAGAAAGAGGCAGGCAGAGCAAAAAAGAGCAGGAAAAACAGTGCCTGCTGGAAGGGCAGGGTGAATAGTTTACACTGAATAATTAATATGATGCGCTTCACCATTCTCATTCTTCACAGATTGTCTGTCAGCAGGCTTATGATTTTCCTGTTAATTTTCTGCGGAGAAAAAAAATGTAGGTTGATTTCTGCCAGTGATGTTGTTTGTTATCAGTGGGGACGGAGTGAGCGTTCAGTATGCAGACTCATGGTTTGCACTGATTGCTTTTGGCTGTATAAACATGCCTTTTTTTTCTGTCATCTTACCTGGAGAGTGACATTCTTCAAAGCCTGGTCCTGCTGCAATTAAATTTACTCCAGGATCCCTGCTGACTTGAATTATATGAAACAATATCCTGCAGTCATATGCTCAAATCAAATCATTGCAGCGTGAGTACTCATACTGAAAATAAAAACAAAGCCCCAGAGGAGTTTATACTCCACATACATGAATTTTCCTGTCCAAAAGGTTACTTATAGATGGAGGACATGACAATAAAATACATAGGTCAGTTCCTGTTCTTTGTTAGATCTGAATATGAGAAGTACAATTCATTTGTAGCCAAAAGTTGTTTTACATTTATATATTTAACAGCAAAATTTGACACAAGGCAGGAAGGTCAAGAGCTAGAATCAAGCAACCTTTTGAGTTTTGCGGCCTTCAGCTAGAGCTAAGACAACTCAAATAATATAACATGTAATTCCAATAACCCTACAGGGATGCTATTCAAGAGCAGATGTAAATTATGATGAACTTATGCATCCCTGGAGATTTACTCAAAGAGAATACAGAGATGATTGCCTTTGGGATGAATGAAGGCTGCAGTACTCGCTGTGCTATACCCACATTAGCTTCTGTGAGCAAGACATGAAGACTGATGGCAAAAGAAAGCAGAGAACTGTTCTCAACAGGGTTCCAAAAGAGCCACTCCACGGGTGAACGCTTGTCAGAGAAGCTGGAGTATCTCCAGGGCAACTTGTTTCTATGACGCTCCTGCTGGAAGTGTAAAGAATTGATTCGTACAACCCTACAGATGTAAGCCTTGGATTTCAGCAGTCTTCAGTATAGTCTCCCACTGTATGCTGTCGTAGCACTGTTTTCAAGAGCAGTTCATTCATGGAGAAAATTCAGCCGCTCTAATGTGGACACCAGCATATACACTCAGATGTGGCTTCTTCGCTACTGATGCAGGAGAAGCTAAGGTGTCCAGGCATACAAGGTAAAGTTTAAGCATAGGCAGGACAAGAAACAGTCAGCAGGAAAGGATCATCAAGTCAACAAAACACATGAGTTAGAATATGGTTCTTTTTCAGACAAAATAACCTTAATGGTATTTGATTTACAGTTTACCACTGTGAGGATCACTCTGAGCCTGTTTCTTAATAATGTGTAATAGAAACGCTGCTGCTTCAGGCGCCTGGGGTGACAGGGGCAGGAATTATAGTCCCAGTCACCTGAGTTCCACCTCACCCCTAATCAGCCAGCACCTCTTAGGACCACTCTTTATAGTCTGCGTCATTGCTAAAGGCTGGTGTGAGGGTGTGCTGTAGTTTTTCTCCCTGACAGCTCCATTCACATCACGAGAGGGTTACACGTGGAAACTGAGGACTGCTATTGCTCATTTCCTTCATTTGAGACAGACACGTGAAGTGGCTACTTTTATTGAGTGGTTTTTCTGCAGTGCTTTGTCTTTGTTGTGGTCCACAAGAAGACGGTCACCCACAAAAGGGGCCTTTCAGAGGGGTACTCTGTTCAAGCAGAAGGCTTTATTCAGAGGGCTCTTTAATTAGCAGCTGTAAAGAAACACTGGTGTAGAAACTTGCATAAAATACAGTCGGGGTTATGATACTGAAAGCAAGGAAGGAACTTCAACAGTAGGGCAAGATAAAGGAAGAGGGATATAAGTAGGAAATTACAGATGAGTTTTCAACATGACTTGATTACGCCATTCACTGAAATTGATCTTTGTACAGCCTGCTTAAGCTTTCTAGCCCAGACATTGTAAGTCATACAATAAAAGGAAATTGTTTTCTGGTCTGCCTTGCATTTACAGGTACTTGTTAAATAGCACAACAGGTGCTTTGCTAATGGCTAATAATTGCTAAACTTTAATAACAATGTTAAGTTCAGGACTCATTATTTGCTAGGTTTGTAACTCAGATGATGTCCAAGACCTCACTGTCAATTTTCACTGGGCTGATGTTTGCTTAGCACACGGCTTCTTAATAAATGTATTTAGACTCCTGAGTCTGAAACTCCCTGGAAAAAAAAGCTATCTTAGACAGAGACAAGATGAGTTTCACCAACTTATTACCCCCCCCTTCCTTAGACACCTAAGAATAACTAGTCACACTGCATTTAGAGTAATTATAGTGGGCCAGGTTAACGATGAATTGCTTGTCTACTTGAGGGAAGCCCCATTAAAAAAATCCATTTATCTCAGGAGTGCAGGAGGGATCTTCTCCCTCACTGTGCTTCATGTATCTCCCCAAATCTAACTCAATACACTGCTGTAATAGAACAAATCTTCAGAAACATGAAGTGATAAGTTTTGAGCTATGTTTTTCATTAAAGGAGGAGGAAAACAGACTCTGGCTACATTTGTAGAATTTTCTTTTCTTGATCCTTGGAACAGGAGGGAGTTCAAAGGAGATCTATACAATAACCTGGAGGGTGATTTACATGGAACAATTCAGAAAGCTGTTACATCCCTGTGCTCTTCCCCTTGCCATCCATTTTATTAACAGAGAAAACTGGAGGCAACGCCAGAGCCGACAGCTGTACTTGTGGGGGACGTGCTGCCCTCCTCAGGCAACCTGCCCTGGAAAGCTCACGGCTGCCTTCAGACTCGTCGTTATGAGAGGCGCCACTCCAAGAAATAACATTATTTTATTTTACTTTACCTTAACTACCAAGACACAACCCAGGACAAAAACCAAAACCACCACCAACAACAAAAAACAAAACAAAACAAAAAACCAAAAAAACCAAACCCCACCAAAACGAAACAGAGCCGCCATCACAGCCCCCCAGCCGGTAACGCTTCCCCTCGTTCTGCGAGGACGCTTCTGCCACGGGGCGGCGGCCTCCCCCGCGCAGCGCGGGCGTTAAAATGGCGGCGGGCGAAGGGGGAGGCGGAAGGCGCCTTAGCGTGGGAGCCCATCTCCCCTTTGGACGGGGGCGCTGACATGAAAGGGGAGCTGAGGGATGGCTGTGTGTCTGCCTGCACCTGCCCTGCTGCGAAAGGCGCTCCGGGTGGCTCTCAGGGGAGTGAGGGGGCTGAAGGAAAGGGAAAGAAGGGAAAGGGAAAGAAGGGAAAGGGAAAGAAGGGAAAGGGAAAGAAGGGAAAGGGAAAGAAGGGAAAGGGAAAGAAGGGAAAGGGCGGTTGCAGACCCCCCACAACCCGCGAGCACTGCCCAGAGCGGCATCTCTGACCCTGTCGTGCCTCAGACACAGCTGAGGCATCTTTGTGTGCAGGGGAAAGACCTAGCCGAGGCAATTAGTAAGATTTAAATGAAGCACCAGTTAAGGAATTGATGACTGAGTTTGGCTGTCCCTCCAAAAGCCGTTTGCTCTCAAACTGCCCCTCCTTGGCAGCAGCGGGGGTTCGGGCTGGCCTCAGGAGAGCTTGGGGACCTCCTGTAAAGTGGCACAGGGACGTTGCTGATGAAGGAGGTGGGAAGGATGAGCTGAACGTCACGTTTGGATGATTAGAGGGAGTGGGTAGGTTGGTAATGGTCCTGATCGCTTTCTTTTCTTGCAGTTGGTGGTGTGACTGGTTTTGCTTTTTTGTGCTTGTGTGTTAATCTTCTCATAAGCAGGTAGAGCTGCTGCTAACGAAGTGCATCACAGGCAAAGGCATGCACTGCCTTTGTGCAGTAGTGCACCTCAGAGCCAAGAGAAGGCCACTCTATTCTTCTGATGTAAAAGATACTGCCTTCAGATTTTCCTGAGAGATAAAGGTGAGCTTTTCGTTTGCGCTTGGGAAAGTAGCAAATAGGCCAGGGAACAGAATAATCTGCTTGGCCCATAAAGACAGCAAAAAAATTCCTCAGTATTTCATAGACACACACACACCTCCACCCCCCACCCCCTTCCCCCTGATAGTTATCGCCACAGCCCTTTGTTACTCTTAATTGTTCTGGACTAGAAAAATTCTTACCAGCTTTAACTTCAAAGTGCAGACTAAAGCAAATGGTCATAATTCCTTGGACAAAAGTTTGGTGAAAAGCCAACCTTGATGAGAGCTCTCTGTATTCTCTACATATCCTCAGTCAAAGCAAGGCATTGTGCCTCTTTGATATAATGCCCAAGCTTGCAGATATATCACGTCAGGAGAGATGCTTATGGGGTGTGAGAGCTAGTAACTTTATTTTTGTGTAGGAGGACCAGAGACAAGCTGAAATAGAAGACCTTGCCACCCTCCTACAAACTGAAACCAGAATAAAATGTGCTTTGGGGGTTTTTGTTTTGATTTTTGCCTATTTCTTTCTAACTTACAGGCAGAAACTAATATTCCATATATGATTTAGTGTTACAACAGCTTTTCCTGCCTGTCATTTTTGCCTGTGATCTTGGGACCTCAGAAGGTTACAGTGCACCTCAAATGGTGTATAGCTATACCCTCACATGATATACAGCCAAAATCTTGAGATACAGAAGAACCCTTATTTTGGATCTGGATTATCAAGGTAATTGAGCTTTATGAGCTTGAGTTGTGCATGGCACAAGTGGTAGGATTTATCTGCAAAAGTACAGCCTTATAACTCCTGTAGCCACCCCATTTTTGGGGGCAAAAGGCTCCATGGATGTCATGGAGATTGCAGCATGCCAGCCAGAATGCAGCTCTGCACTTGTTTCTGAGGTACTCCCCACTTGAAGCTGGTGTAACAAGTGATGGGGAAGTAGGAAATACTTCTTATATCCCACTGAGCTCCATCAGGTAGGATTAACTGGCAGCCCTAAACCAATATTGAGTCTAGCTAGCTGGCTGTCAGGCTGGGGTGTCCAGTGTCGGGGACAGTCAGTCTACATGGAAGATTTTGTAGTTGCTTATATTATTGCAGTTTCATCTCAAGGCCTCATCCCTGATTTCTTGCCAGAGCAGGAAGCAAAGCTCCTTCTAGCTCAGTTTTGCAGACTGGAGGAATTCAGGTGAAGATTGGCTCAAGTATTTAAAATTTCTGATTTCCTCTAGAACTTTGAACCATGAATCTCATGGATTCTGCTGCAGCCACCACTAATGAAAGCTACAGGTGTAAATCTAAGATGTGATCCATAGAGTCAAGTTCCTATTTTAGTGCAGTATAAAGCATCTGTTTTGAATTCAGCACATGTAAACCTCTCACTGATGCTGAAAGAAAGTATTTATGTGAAATGAATCGACGGCGTACCACATATAGAAACTGAGCGAGCCGATTTAGAGTCTCAGTTACTTTACTACTGTAAAGGTAAGGTAGTTCATTAACTTCTGGTTGTGCTAGATTTATACCACTGATATACTAATTTATTATAATTTAATAGTATGTATCTAAATGTATTTGCATTTCTGCTTTAGAGTGGTTCATCTGAGGCTTGGGAAGCCACCTTGTGAGTTTAGAGCAATCACTGTTAATCCACAGAGTGGTGCTGTTGGCATATTCTGGACATACTGCAGCAGACTACAGATGTTTCTTTACATCTGTTTAATTTAGCAAAACTTTTGTCCAGGTGGCATTGTAAGTAAGGTTAGAATTTAAACAAAATTTTTTACATTTCTTTTCTAGGCACTCAGCCTCTCTGAACAATCAGGGTTCTGTTCTGATTGCAACTTCATGTATCTGGATTAGTTTTCATGTTCTTCAGCTGTGCTCATGTCATATTATTGTTGTTGTTTGTAAGTGAGTGTTAGTGTTCTTTGACCCAGTGCAGGACTGGAGAGGGCTGTCTGTCCTCAGGTCTTTTGTCCCTCAGTGTATGAGGTAGTGTGACCTGAGGGTTTTAGATGACTGCTCTGGACTATGCCATCTAGAAGGGCTTCCTTCAGTGAGAGGCTGTGTGTACAGTGGAGCCTGGTGCAGGAGCCAGGGTAACACCTCTTGCTCACTAAGTGGTCTGTGGCAGTCACCAGCGTCCTCTACTTTATGACTGAGCAGAAACAGCACAGTTGGTACAGGGTCAAACTTGTCTATGTTATGCCACCACATGCTCTTATCTACGTTATGCCACGACAGTTTAACTCTGAGAAGAGAACATTTCAGTTCTCATGCCTGTAAACTCCTGGCCTGAGGTGATTGTCAGTGACTCCTATCTATCTATACCATTCTGTACTCCTTTGTAATTTACTACTGTCTTGGTTATTTGCAGAGAATTAGGCTCATTTTATCTGAATCATTGTTTCACTAGCTACAGGTCACAAGAGTCAAGTTCTTTTTAACTTCTCAGATAAATCAGCCCTTGCAGGCCTTTCTGCCCTTTTCTGAATTCTTTCTTCTATCTACTTTGACGACTCGACTGTCATCCCAAAAGGAGGGAAGTAACTACTGCTTCACAAAACGATAGGTCTCTTGATTTTTCTTGAGCCTCACTGGTGAATCTAGGTTGAGTCTCCCTTAATTACGAAATAACAGAGGAAGTCCAGGCTTTTTGTCTTAGTTGTAAGGTAGGATTTCAGACAGTTTGGATTTGAGACCTCAGTTGATGTGAGGTCTAGATTTATATATTTATGTGAGGTTAGAGCGATTCCCGTAGTTGATTCCTATGGGAATTGCTCTAACCTGTTTTCTACTAGTGCTCACCTAGCTAAATATTTTTTGTAAATGTACTCTGAAGGACACCTAATGTATTTTATCAGGAAAATTAATTGCAATTCTGTGATGGATAAAAGATTTCTAATGGCTTTAAAATTTATACAAGGTGAAACAAGAAGACTAGATTTGCTGAGAATAGAAATAGTTAATCCTTGCTTAAGAAATCAAGAGCAAGTTCTGCAGAGAGAGTCTATGTTGCTTGCTTTATTTCTGTGTGAAAGACTATTATGTATTAAAACTGCACAGAGTATGTTGCGAAACATTGATGAAAATAAAGCACATTGCCAGTGGAACACTTGGTTAATGTGTGCGATGAGCCTGGTGATCTGTTATCTTTGCATTTGGCATATGCAGGGTTTAGTTTTGTAAAGGCTTACTCTGTCATTCTTTCTCTGCTTAAACTTATTTTAATTTTATACTCCAGTATTCAATTTGTGACTTTTTAACCTATATATTTTAAAATGTGTGTCACAAATTTCATTAAAATACACATTACACAAACTTTGTCTGAGGCAAGTTGTAACAAAGCTTTATTTTGAACAGTAGTTTCTTCAGTTACATCATACTTCCAAGATGCCTGGCGCTGTTCTGAGAGATGCTGTTTTCAATTGTGAAAACGTTCACAGCTTTCAGAGGAGAAAATTTTCCGTGTTATGTATCTGCTTTGGGCTGATATGTGTCTAAAGTTTAGGCTCAAATAGTTCTGCCATTTCTGGGAATATGTACAGTAGGATAAATAAATTCTTTGTTGTTGAATAGACCTGCATGCTTTGTAGAAAAGTTTTTGATGTGGTGGAAAGATTGCTTTTTTGCCAGTTGGTGTTTTCTCTAGCCTTTTTTCTCTAGCTTTTTTAGAGCACTGAGCTCGGTTTAGTGTAGAGGTCTCACTTACAGTGAGGGTGCTCCATCCTCTCTCATTCTTTTCCAGCTTTCCAATTCCTGTACACCAGTATCAAGCCCACAGAACGGCAGAGTGTACTTCCAGGTTAAGCATTTTTCAATACTTGTTCCCACTGTGTATGTGCAGGCAGGGACTCTTCCAGATGAGATACTAGAAGAGGTGGTACACTCTGGGAGGGAAGCCTTCACCACTTTTGGAGAAAGGGAGAGCATCAGGGCAAAGCAGCATAAAGAGATTGCTGAAGGATCATTCCTCCAGGTAGAAAACACTTCCTGTCACAACTTGGAGTTGAATGTAGGATTTCCAATACATATCTTCCTCCATGGCTAGAAAAACAATTTTAAAATCCAATGGCAGTGTTTCAGATTTTCCTTCACTGGTTTATCCTGTTTAAGGTTAAGTATTCACATGCATAAGCATGTGCTCTTTTAGCCCAAACTGAGGGTCCATATGGCCTGGAATTTCTATTTTTGCAGTAAAAGAGCAAAGTTAATAACATTAAAAGACATTTAACACTCCAAAATTAAGCACTTCAGACTTGTGATGTAAAGTCATTCCTCCCCTTGCCTTATTTCCTTTGAGATCCTCCAGATTCTACAACAAATAATTCAAGGATTCTGGAGACAGCAGCTTTATTTAGTGCATAGCTTTCCTACCCTTCCAGACTGTCTGTCCTCCACGCAGAATTTTGCAGAGGCTGTTTGGAAAAATAGGATGTACTCACGTACTTAAAAACAGCAGGATAGCATATGCATGAAGGGGCCAAGTTTCAATAACTTCAGTATTCTTAGCTCCTAACTGAAATTTTTAGATTGCAGGGTGTTGGATTTTGCTTAGTTTAATACAACATTGGAGAGGAAGAAGTTGTAAGATTAACTGAAGAAAACCAAAGCAGCGATTCAGGATTAATCTTACCCTGTTTGAAGAGGAAATAAACCAGGTATCAGAGCTTTGTTAGCCAAGGGAATGGTGAGATTAAAACAGATTTCTACCTTTAACTGTTTATTCAGTTTCCTGTAAGTTTTATTTTAATTCCTTTTTTGCCTGATTATAATTAATGAAAAACTCAAAAGTGACCTGCAATTTTATGTAGAGGTAAGGACCTAGTTGTTTGTAAGTACTTAAGTTTAGAAAATCGCCACTGCAAAAGATTCTGCATCTGTTTCAGTTCAAGTGACAAGGCATTTGGCACTGGCCAATTCCTGGAGATTTGGGGCTACAGTCTTTGCAGACACAACTCCATTGACTCCCCTGAATAAGCCAAATACACTCCAACTGTTTTTACTTTCTTTCCTTTCAAAATGGAATTTGGCATGCCTGCATCTCTGGCCCTGTGGGGCTCTGACACATACTGGTGCAAAGCCCAAGGATTGCAGGTGTCAGTATTGTACATAACTGTGCAGCGTTAAACAGTGGCAATAATTCTCTGTAAGCAGTTGTTACATTTCTTAATTTTATGGTCATCTCTTGAATTGGGTAAATACATCTATGACTGTGTTCCATGTAGCCTTGTAACACAGACATAAAAAAGGGAACTATTTTCTGGCCTTTAAAACATTCTCGCGTTCCCATTCCAAAACACTAGCCAGAATCAATGAGAGTATCTTTGGAAACATTTAATCTATTCAGTAATTAGGCCTTGTTATTAGTGAATAGCTAAATTTATATGCCCACCAGTATTCTTTTTAACACTAATAGGCTGAATTAGAGAGAGTCTGAAGTTCTGCAATGTGAAACTCACAGTTTAGTGTCCCCCTTCTAAAGAAAAGGGCCACATGGACTCTTGTTCCTTGTATGTCTTTTCTGTTTCTCTTAGCTTCCTCTGAGGTAGTATTAATACTGCATGTTAGCCAGGTGACATTGGTTTTAAACCAGAGTCCTTTTGGGAAAATTCCCCCTTTTCCATAGGATGAGACAAGGAATAGGGAAGTGGCTAGAGATCAGTCTGTTTTGCTTCATTCTTTATCACAAACTTAATTCTTTTTTTTTGGATGACCTTGCATAGGTATTAATGTTCGCTTTGGAAATTTAGTGAGATTCTGTGAGGATAAAAGGCAATACTCTGTATGTACTGCTTTGGTGTTTTCAAAAGAATGTGACTAGTTATATATCAGGCTAGATTGACCTGTGAGATTGTCTCACAGTACCGGATGCATTTCCCTATGGTAGCATTTCCCTCTGTACTCTGGATTTGTGTGATACTGTTGTAAAGGTAGGTGATGTCACTGTCACACATCCTTCCTCAGGTCTCTTCTGGGACAGGGGAAATAACCTTGGAGGAGGACTGATGTAGTGCGATTTGGCTCATGCTGTCTTGAAGCCAGAGGACTTTTATTTTAGTGGAGGTAGAAACAGCTCTGGAAACGTCTAAAGGGGAATTAAGATGGAATTTCTTTTCTGAAGAATGCATGAAGGTGTGCAGTCGTCTTCAGAAGGTGATTGGCTTTCTGAGGAAGAGCAGTATTTCAGGATTGTGTTTGTCTTGGCTGGCTGGGGTAAAGGAAGAGCTTGATGCCTAAAAGGGGAAAAGGAAGGAGAATTCAGCATGAGCTCAGCTGAAGGATGTGGTATGGCAAGAGGATAAAGGAGGTCACATAGGGGAGATGTAATCAAGAACAGATTTTTTTGTGTGTATGACAAATTAATACACTCTAACATTCACTGGGATCCCACCTTTCCAGTTGCCAAGACTTCTGTGTGGGCTCTTTCAATGCTGTCAGTTGCCATACTTCATTAATGACCCTTAAGGGGCTAACATTAACACCTGTTTGTGGTTATTTCCTGTCACTGTTTACTCTCCCAGATGGTACAAATACAATATGCCCAGTGTGTTATGCATTTGTCAGTAATACACTCTTTGCCAGCTAAATGCCATTCATGTGAAATTTGGCAGCCATTTCCTAGCCTGAAGAATCTGTCCGCTAAGTCAAAAGCAGAAACTGCAGACATATCTTAGATTCTGAAAATAAATAGGAAAAAAATAGCCCAATTGTTTGTCTTTCATCTTACAGTTTATTGTCTTCTACCCAAAAGGGTAGAACTGAGGAGAAGAAACAAGATCTAAGTGAGTGCCTAAGACTTGAGACCGATGGCTCCGGTCCAGTTGGACAGGGTGTACTCATGTGATCCTGAACCTGTTATTTCATCCCAGAAGAAGTTGTGTGACTTTGTTCTGACGACTGAGAGCCACAGATACTGGAAAGACTTTGCTGCAGAGAAGAATGTGTTCTCGAGGTCTCGAATTAAGTCTTGCTGTTGCCTTGGTAAGATATTTAAAGAAGTAACCAGAAGGCTGATAAACAGTGTTTCTGGAGTACTCTGAGAAGTCATCCGATACTGGTCAAAATGTTTTGTGTGTGTGTCATGCATGACTTCAATTTCCAGCTCTCCCATAGCAGGAAATGTGTTTTTTTTCCTAGGACTGTAATGTACCATGTCCATTTCCAGTTCTAGGGAAATGTTTTATATTGATAGTAATAAGAAAAACACTATATTAATGCCAACTATATTGGCTTTGTCAGAAGTAAAAAAGTTACATACATATTTAGGAATTTCCAGCCCAAAAGGCAAAAGTCTAAAAGATGAGTAAGTAAATATCTCTGCTAACCCCCAGACCAGTTGTTCACTAAAATAATTACTATATAAATTGCTACATTCTGCACAGGAAAGGTCAAATGGGGTGCTAATGCCAACAGTGGGCCTACAGATGCATTCTTCCAGGTCAGATGATGTTATTTAGAAGCTGAATTCCTGACAGCTGTGCCTTGATGACAGAGATGATGGTGAAGCATTTATCTCTTGATTCCATGCAGGCAAATATCCAAAGCTGATTATTTTGCTAGACCAAGCAAAGCAAAGACCTCATGGAATTGTGGATGCACTCAGTTATTGTTGAGGTCCTTAACATGGCACATATGTCAGTTGCATGTGTGTACAAATGTTAAAGTAAATTAAGAATGGAAGCCAGTTTTTAGCTAAATAATTGAGACCATTTAAAATACAGATTTTTTAGTATTGTTACTTCACTCAAAAGACCTTATACATCTGAGTTAATATAATCTTATTCACTCATCAGTTCCTCTCAGGATGATAGGTAATTTGTCAATAATCCTATCAAACCTAGACACTGGATTCTTGTAAGTAAAAAGGTTCTGAGTGAGGAGATGAAGAGCCTAGGCAAAAGCTGCAGCTGGAGAAAAGCCACTGAATAGTGGGAAACTGGAGGATCAATGAGAGGTTGTCTTCCCCCAGGCTATCAAAGCAGAGAAGGCTTTTGGTTTGGTTTTTTTTTTTTAATAACAAGGCATAAAAATCACAAATAGGTGATAGGTCTATTTTACATCCCAGTGCTGCACTAACATCATCCCTAACATGCAGGAGAGTGTAGCTTACAAGTAACAGGCCCAACTGAGCAAGCATTGTCTTTGTTCTTGTCATTTTCCAGTCTCATCTCTTTGAAGCAATTTTTAGGCTTTGTGGGTGTGGGAGATGGCTGTGGTATGCTGTAGAACAAATGTACTTATGGTTAAAGATTTTTCTGGAGATCTTACCAATCTTGATATCCAAAATTTTCAAAGAGAGATGGAAAGACTCAAGGTATTTGGCTTCAATGGTAATTATTATGAATTGAGACTTCTTTAGTTCCTTGCACTTTGATGTCCCTTCATTGAGGTAGCTATGAAAAAAGATTATCTTGAAATTCAGTAATTTTTACATTCTGTTGTACAGTATGTTTCTACAATTACCACTGAATGCGATTGCTCAACCAAATGGGCAGAAAGGAGCAGGGAGGAGACATAAATACACGAGACATGCTTTGGAATTTGGAAATGCCAAGCAGCTGACTCAAGAGTTGACTTTTTGAATCCAACCAGCCAATAAAACCTGGTTTATTTTGGAAGTAGCCTCCTGCTTCATTCTAACTCCCTACTGATTACTGAGGTTTGATTTCCAATATCAGAAGAGGTCTGCGTCTCTCTTGGTACAGTAAAGAGCGATACTGTGGGTTTTGAGGCCCAGGCTCAGATTCAAAGGGGTCAGAGTGGCTCTTTCTGTTTGAGGAAACTAAGGTTTCTAACATTGCTGGAAGAGGCTGTGTAGTCCAGAGCAAGCCTTGTTCAGAACAAATGTTTAATAACAATTATTAGAACATATTTAAAGCTCTGAAAGCCTTGTTCAGCATGAGACTTAAAAACTGGAATCCTGCAGCAATGGCTGGGCCACAGCTTTTCTCAACAGCTTGAGAATAGTTTTTCCTGTACTGGCAGCCCTTCAAACTCAAGCAGACTTCTGGAGTACCTGTTATGTTCTTTCAGCCTCCTTTATCACTATCAGTCATAAAAACTAAGTAACTGGAAATTAGATGACAATTTAAGTTCTGATAAATATTGAGAAAGAGTGGAATCTGCCTGGCTCCTTTCACAGCAGTGATGAGATGGCTGTGAGGACAGGACTAAGCATGTGTGTGTATGTGTATTCACAAAACAATAGGGCTAAGATGCGGGCTAAGATGCTACTTACAAAATTCAGGCAGAAGTAAATGCATTTGTGAAAGTTACTTCTCTCTTTTCAACTTGGATTAGCGTTTAGAAGTGCTTGCACGAATCTCATTTACAGGTCTGCTTGATCCACCTATTCTCTATCTCGAACAAATCTCTTGCCTGACTTTGGGAAAAGTGAACCAAGTCTCACAGAGGTACAGAGCCTGAGCTGGAAAAGATGGGACCATGTCTGGTGTTAATTCTCTTGAGGAATATCTGTAGCTATGGGAACTGTATGGGATTCCAAATCTTTCCCTGCAAGCTGACTAACCAGTGAGACATCCTTGTGTCTTTAGCTGAGAGCTTGCTCACTCGCTCTCTGTCTTTCAGGCGTGTAGTTGCCAATGTGTGCTCAGGGGAGTCTGCATGACAGTAGTATTAGGAAGAGGGCTGAGAGCACTGTCTGTAATGTTGGGCAGATGGGGCATCCCAAAAGATGCTTTACTTAGCTGAGGCGCCATTTAGCCTGGACATCAGTTTGTGAGCTCAGTGCAAGCAACATTTTTCAGTATGGAACCAGGATTTTCCAGATGTCAAAGCCCATTTGTACAAGTTTGAATTCTTTTTATTTTTAATCACTGCTACTCTCTACTTTCTTGCTCCATATAACACACATTTTTTATCAGCAGCAAATGGGATCACTTTGAATACAGTGTTATTTCTAATTTTTAATGATGTCTTTGTACTTTGATGTGGAAAATATGTTCAGCATGATCCTGTGCCACAGATTATCATCAACACAGATTTCTCTCTGAAGAGTCTTTGGCTTGGCTATAACACCAGACATTTTTTTTCTCAAAACTATTAAGATAATTCATTAAGGACAAGGCTAGAAGGGAGAGATAAGATAGCCTAGAGAAAGTATGTAACAGACCTGTTACAGGCTAATAGATTCCTAACGAACAGGCTAATAGATTCCTTACAAAGACCTGTTCCCTGTGGTAGGGTAACTGTCTTCATAGGCATGATGGTATACCGAGAGTCTTTATGGTAGAGACAACTACCTCCTTTCTGCATCCTTTTCTTCCTCAAAATCTTCAAGACTTCATACTGCTCTACTTCACCTCTTGTTAGAGAGAGTGATAACTCTCAAGTTCTTCCTGCCCTTGTTGGTGAAATCTTCCCAGGCATTATTGAACTAGTTACTGGGATGGACAAAAAGATAGGCACTGACATGATGCCTGCATCTACATTTTAGCTTGCTCTGTAGAGTCTCAGTGCATGGAGTTAACCAGTGTACCCATTACAGTGTTTTCTCTCCAAACCTTCTTGCCCGCACAAGATTCTCCACTGGTGAATGTCAGATACTTCAGAGATGACTGAGATTGGAAAAAACGTTTATTAATAAACTTTATAAAGGAAATCATCACTTTAACTACAGAAAAACTAATGCCTCCTTATACTAATTACAAGTTTTTCAGTACCAGAACTCTATGAAGATTTCAAATAAAAGAGAAATGGAGCTTTTCAGAGGCATCTTCTGTGTTCCAAAAAAAGTTAAACAATGAGACCTTTTAAAATGAATTGGTATTAATTGAAATGAATTTCTTCCCCAGAGAGAAAGGCCAATCAGCTAAAAGGATTTTTTTTTTTTGTCTGGGTATAGAAATCAAGGTAGTAAAGTCTAGTTTGGTTTGCAGGAATGTTGGCGACATATAACTCTAATGTGCCCCTAACTGCCCCTGTGGATATTTTTTCTTTTATTGTGTGAGTAGTTTTTCAGCTAGCATGTTGTTTTTCTCTTTCCTCCCTTGAAAATAATCTAAGAGATATGGAAGCTGTGGTATGAATTATTCTTCAGTTTCACACAACTGAATTGAATAATTTTTACTATGATTTTGGTCTTTGTTCTGCCTTCTTTTCCTTTAAAACACAACGTTAAACAGCTGCTTGACTTGCATGAGTGATGCTTCTACTTTACTTCAAAACACTTAACCCATGTTTAGTTATTCCTAGGGAAGTAAAGGCATTCTTTCATGAAATCTGTAGGAACAGACCTATACTGTTTTTTGATGTAATACAATTTATATAAGTTGTACATTTACTATAGTGGGGAGGGGTTTGTTGTTATGATTTATCATCCTACAGCTTATTTTGGAGTTATTCAGCATTCTGTACTCTTTTTTTTTTTTTTTTTTTTTTTTTTTTTGGGGGGGT
>WHYT01016030.1:94711-112629 GCA_009806455.1 Tetrax tetrax
GGGGTGAGTTTTTTTGTTTTTTTTTTTTTTTTTTATTTTTTTTTTGTTTTTTTTTTGTTTTTTTTTTTTTTTTTTTTTTTTTTTTTTTTTTTTTATGGCGGGTCTAGTGCTTTTTTGAGGCATTTCTTCATACAGTGCTTTGGATGTTTTGTCTTGACTGAAAGTTCTTATTCCACCCCCCCAGTATTCTGATATCGTCCTTCACTGATTTTTTTTTTTTTGGCTCTGATAGCATTTGGGCAATTTTTTTCCTCTCCCTTTTTAGGTTTCTTTGTCTTTCCCATTTGATATGCTTTAATATTTCCTTGTTTCATTCCCTCTTTGTGCTGCTCTGTGGTTTTTTTGTTTGTTGGTTTTATGTACTTGTGAAAACTGTAGAAAATGTTTAAGCTGTTAGTTGTGTTTTGTCCATTTTGCAGATATTCTGTAGTGACTGTGCAAGTTATTTTGAAGTTAATACCTGCCCTGCAAAACAAGCCATTTTAAGCATGCTCATTTCCTTTTAGATGGAGCATCTTTCATTTGATACTTATATTCTTCAGTTTACTTTATATTTGTGTTCACAAACTCAACAATTTTTGTTTAAAGTTCAGTGGTTTATCCTGCAAGACATGCTAGAAGCATTTAATATCTTGTCACAAAAGCTATGTGTAATTACTTCATATTTTTTTTAAAAAAATAAGTTCTTACTTTTTTGGGCGTTGTGATAGGTGTAAGCTAAATGACAGACAACTAACACACATTCATAGGACAAAGTCTTCTGTTGTGTTCCTTCTGGACCAATAATCCATTATTGGTAATATTTAGTTATTTCTCTGCAAAGATGTAAGTAGCTCTGTTGTCTGAAATGCACACTTGGGAATACTGTATTTCTGACAAAAGATATTTTGGACCCAGTTTGACCTGTTTGGACCATTTAATGGTGATGGCGGTGTGTTAATTGTAAAAGTACAAAAACCGTACATACAGTATGTTCTGTGAAGAGTCTCTTATTTCCACATGACCTGCTCATCTATAAATAAGAAGATTAAATAAATGACTGGGAAGTGAATCTTTGAGATCTGTAGGATTAGAAGAAGATTGGCCATAGGCTTCAAAGGGAACTATGTGCTTTTGAATGGCTTGCCTTTGACATTATTTTTTTTGCAAGTGTTTGCGTAGCTGGACAATGGTCAATATACCACAAATCTCTGACAGCAGAGATTGACTCAAATTCTCTGCCTTTGTGAAGGAGGCTCACAGCTTTCAATTTGCTTATCAGCAGAGAAGCTAGGTTCTGTTCTCTGAACTAAGGGTGTCAAGATCTGGAAAACTTGTGAAAAGTACGTCATTTTCCAGAAGATGTTTTAGAAAGCTACGTGGGAAACCATTGCAAACTATTGAGAAAAATGATGATTCAGAGATTTCTGTTTGTTGTGGCTTAACCCAGAAGTATTTGAGACACCACAGC
Source organism: Tetrax tetrax (assembly GCA_009806455.1). Lineage (NCBI taxonomy): Eukaryota > Metazoa > Chordata > Aves > Otidiformes > Otididae > Tetrax > Tetrax tetrax. The sequence goes on from WHYT01016030.1 coordinate 96,162, forward strand.
TCCAGTGAGTATGTTTTGTGCAAACTTTTGTGCTGTTTAGAAGCTGATGACTCTGCTTGGCTTCTGTTTTACTTCATTTTTAACCTTTGCACAACACTGGCAAAGGGAACGGTTATTCTGCATTAATCATTCTCTGATAGCAAAAAGGCAATCTCAGCATTTGGAAATGATGCAGTAAATTCTTGAGCCCCACAGCAAAGCTCCCAGGGACTTTAGAGGGTCCATGGCCATGCAGATGAGTCTATCCTGTACTGTAGGGCAGGATTTTGATGTGGACTCTTTAAGTATGGCACCCAAGATGACTGTCATTGTGCTGTGACTGTCAGTGTTTGCTCTGTGGTCACTAGCCAAGCCCTGGGTCCAGAGAGGGAATTCTTCTTGGTCTGGCCTTTTCTTTACGCAGCACAGGTGGTATCATTAGAGCTTCTCCCTGTTTTCTTTATCCCACAGAAACTGTCCATGTGACAATGAAATACTGCCTTTTGGAGCACAAGGAAAACTCCAGATGAGTAGAAGAATCTTCCTCTTCCTGCACGTGAGGTCTGAGAAGCACCTAGCGCTGAGACTGTGCTCCAGAATGGGGATTAGCACTCATTTGCTGCAGGCTGCTCAGTACTTTATTGGTGTGACTAGGTGTCAGCGAGGGACTCTGCTCCTGACTTATCAACACCATGTGTGCAGAGGCCCAGCAGCCTCGTGTTTTTCCAGCAAAGCCACTGGAGAGGAGTGGTAAGGGTAGTTTTGCTGAGCACACAGGCAGCTTCTGGTGTGGCAGGGGGGACAAGAAACTCTGCCCCAGAAGATGGAATATTTAATCTCTTGGCTCTCTCTGATCCCTGAGATATCGTGCCTGATGTTTCCCTCTCTCATACCTTACTTGCAGGTTACACCATTACTCTCTGGAAGCCTAAAGTCAGCAGACTTGATTTTCATGTGATGTTTACATACTCTTCTTATCACCATGGGTATTACTTCACTTCCTTATCTTGGATGTGCTTGGTACATGAAGGTATCTGACCTCCCTTCTGCTGCCCTTTTCCTACCTTCCTTGGTAGCTGCAGCTGTAATTTTTTACATTTTCTTTCCGTAAGAAACTCTTCTAATTTAATTTTTTCTTTTTCAGTCCTTTTTGTAGTTTGTACAAGTTTCTACTTGCCTGGAAAAAACAAGATTTTTGTGCCTAAAATCTCTGTTGTCCCTACTAGTAGTGTGGGTCTTGGCCTATATATTGATCCCCAGTGTATATATAACTGACATTTACATCTGACCTAATTATTCATAGGATCATATGGTAAAGAGACTGGGGGCAAGGGAAGGTGTAGTCTCCTGCCTGTTTTTCCAATAACTTCTGACTGTTTGTTGCCATGTATTCCTACTTGTCTAGTTTTAAATGTCTCTTTCATGTGGTCAGTATATAACCCAATTTAATGATTTTCACTGTTTGGAAAAGTTGTTGGTTGGTTTTTTGGTTTTTGGTTTTTTTTTTTCCCGGTGAGAAGCTTGACTTTTCCTTTCTCACATTTTCTCTATACCTATTTTTTGCATTCTTCAAAATAAAGTTTCTACTATTGCACTTAAACTCTTCCAATGTTTTTTGTAGGTGGCTCTTTGTCCTGCTGTCCTTGTAATCTCTTAGCCAAGATATTAATATTTCATTCTTTTACTGCTTCTTACATGTCAATCCTTTCATCCCAGATCCTTGTTGTAGCCTTTTATGATGTCCCTGTAACTTGTGAATTATTTCTGGTGTATGAGAGGAGTGCTGTACTGGAGAAATGAAGCAGCCCCTCGACTTGTGTGGGTAGTCTCATTAGGCTAAAAGACTAGTGTTGATATAAAGCTCTGCAGATAGGGCTGCACATTCTCAGTAACTGAAAATTAGGGGCCCGAGCCTATATTAATTTTATGTCAAAATTTCTCTTGAGTTCATTTGGATTTTTATGTCTACAAAGAAGGCTCAATTTGCCTGTAGTTTTGGATGTTACATATGTTACAGGGCCAGAAGAGACTACTCTGACTCTTCAAAAATTTCCCTCATTTAGAATATCCAAAGATCACACTTGTTGACCACAATGTTGAATCGGAAGGCCATATTCACCTGATCAGCCATCAGGAGCTCAAATATTTTTCAACTGCTGCTTCCAGAGTAGACTCCCCCTCCTCTCAGTATAGCCTCTGCCTCATTTTATTCCTAGGCAGATGAGCCTACAGCTGGCTGTGTTAAGTTAAACATTGTCTTTTCCATGCTTCTTCCAAAGTGATCCAAATTCAGTGGCAATCTGATCCTGTCATTATTTTGTGTTAACCCAAATTTTATTTCACTGCCATATTTTGTAGATAGACTCCTTTGTATTTTTTTCCCCAGTAGTGTTAATAGTTCTTGCAAAAACCTCGCTTCCACTTATGCTGATGCTTTACTACATGCTTCCTAGTTTGACTGTCCTTGATAAGTGTATAAATTTGGCCTCAGCTTTGGTGCCAGCAATGTAGTGTGTCCCTGGAGGCTGGCAGGCAGCAGTGTCTCCTTTTTCTTTGTAATCAGATACCGGGAATTGCCGCCACTTGCATTGTAGATGCTGCTTCCAACCACTGCTCCACACTGCTGTGTAGGCCACCACCCACTGACATTTCTCTGACTACTCAGGGCACCCATTTGTCGGGGCTGTCTTGCAGCATTTAGCTTTTGTCCAGTCCTCTGGAATTTGCATAGTATTCTGAAACATCTCGGTACCTGAACATGAAAACTTCATTCAAACCTTTTGTTTGCAGCTTTTGGATGCAAGTTTTCCATACCTGTTTTTGGTTTTGTTTTTTTTAAAAATGATTTGTTTTATTAGCTGTTTAATGTCCAGTTGTTTTGTTTTTTTTTTGGTTTTTTTTTTGTGTGTGAAGTGGAAAGTATTTCCTTGTGACAGGAGACAAATTTGTCTCTGGCTTTTTCTCAGCTATAAGATGAAGTTATACTACATAGTTCTGGATTTTGTATGTTACTAACAATAATTTAAGTTTTGTCTGGGTCTGGAATGTCTCTGTTATTTGGATTCCTTTCACTCTTAGCAATCTCCTTACTGTCTTGAACTCTCCATGCTACTAATGTATTTTATAGCCTTTTGTCATGCTAGGAAATTTCTATAAACCTGACTTGTAATTTAGTTTCCTACCTATCAACTTTCTTCTTATTTAGAGTGGAATTTGTGCACTTTATTTTGAACATTAAGAAGAAAGAATATTTTTTTTTTTTTAGGTAAAAGTCTTTAATGGCATTTTTCTTAACCTTCCAACTGAAGGTTCTTGTCTCTGTCAGCTTCCTCTGCCCACAAAGAACAATTCTGACGACACGTATTTGGGTAGAGTAAGCTTATTAGCACCACATCTTCATCTTCGTATTTTTTTTTTCCCCTTTCCTTTCCTTCTAGTTCTCTGCTATTCCTGGTACATAAACAAATAACAAACAGACCACTAAGTGGGATCACTCCTAGTTTTGTGCTTTTTTTTTTTTTTTTTTTTTTTCCCCCCTCCTTGTTTGAGGTTCATTATTTCTCCTAACTTGTCGTCAGCATAAGCATCAGTAAGGAGACAGGCGCAGCAAGAAGCAGGAGTTGTGCCGTCAGGATTATGCTCCAGGGGATGCTGCATGCTGTTTTCCAATATGATTAATCAGGTGAAATGCACAGAGCTTTGTAGTCTGAAGAAATCTGTTTTGAAAGGGGGTCTATTTGGTTATGACTGAGTTAGGAAGGTGAGAATTTCCCCCTTCCCCCACAGACAGAGATTTCAACAATTAAAGGACAAGGGGGAAATATTTCTGGGTAATGCTGAGGTGCAAAAGTAGGAAAGGTAGGCAGACTCAGCAGTCAGGCCTTGATTTGTATGCTGCAGATCTGCAGATGGAGTGCAGCAGGGTTTTTCTAGGCTGTGAATGGCCCTGACCAGAGGTCTGGGGTTGGAGAACTTGGCTTTTGGAGGGCAGTGGCATCACTCCCAATCCCAGCCGTACCTAGAAACCGGCTGGGCACATGCAGCTATGGGGAGCCATCGCCAGGGCATGCAGGAGGAGAGGTGCATTGGTCCCGCTCCACGCAAGAAGGCCCTGGTGTAGGGTTTAGGTTGATTGGTTGGTTTTCAAAGGTGAAGAGAATAAAAAGAACAAACTCTGGCACTGCAATGGCACAAGGCTCACAAAACCCACACCATGGCAGCAGTAGCCGCCCTGCCTGTGCATTAGGATTTCATTTAGAGGAACTTCATATAGTTAGGCAATATAGTCTAGTGGCACTTTGCAGGGCTGAAGTAATTGCAAGGAGAAATAAAAACACTGGGAAGGCCTGTCAGGAAATAGGGCCTCGAGAGGTGCTGTAGGAGACACAGATGTGCCTTTCCTGGGTTATCTTTCTGGTATGCTGATCTTGAAGGGCGTTGCTGTAAGGAGAGCCCATGCTGGGGTCGGGATATGCTGTGATTTACCCAGGAAGAGCCCCTGGTGCTTTCGTTCCCAGTGCCACCGAACAACAGCATAAACTGTCCTGGGAGCTACGGGAAAAGTTTGTTATTTAGATTAATTGCCACTTTCTTTGAAGGACTGAAATAGGGACACATCCAAGAGTCACGAACAACTCAACAAGAAAGATTAGTAGTGTCCTATCATTATTTGTTTTGGCATCTGCGGAAGTGAAAAATAAAAATTCTTGGATGTGGCCCAGTTTAATTTTAGGTCGGGAGAAAGCTCTATATTCTTCCAACCTGTTTTAATTGTATTATGAAAATATATCTGCAGATTCAGCCACGTTATTACCAGACCAACTTCACTGTAAAATGTCATCTATTTAAGAGTTTTTTAAAGGGAGAAATATGGAAATGAACAACTCTGTTTTCTTTAGCTCTCTAAAGTACAAAACCATTTTTATTTTAAATTTGCAAAAATAATTATTTCTCTCACGTCGGACCCTCTCTGCCAAACCAGGCACCTCAGCACAGTTAAAGACATAAACCTTTCGAAATGCTTCTAGGTAGCTTGAAATGAGGTCATGTGGGTGCAATGTCTTTTATTACAAAATATTGTAGGAAAAACACTGATAGGGAAAAAAGTCTTTTTTTTTTTTTCAAGGAAATGCCTTTACATATAGACTGACAGGAGTAGAAGGGGCCAATGAGAAAATATAAATGATTAATAGTTTTTAATAAATATTTACAACATGTATTTTAGTAGGACTGTACAAATATCAACCAATTTCTTTGCCACCTGCAAAGAAATTGTCTGGTTTTATTTTTAATACCTATTGGTAGGTAGTACAGGAAATTTTTACTACTTATGTGAATCTTAATGCATGGAAATATTTTCATTGCTGTATTCATTTGGAAACTCTGTAATTGTGCTGGAAAAAAATAGTATTGGGCAGACTGAGGTAGCACTTGTATGATTATTTCTGAAATATCTAAAACTTTTTGGATCCCTATTCCTAAAGAGATCACTGGACTTGCTGGGTTCTGTTTGGTTTTCTTAGGTTTTTGTTTGTTTATTAATAGGGGACTGAGAAGCATGTTGGGTGTAAACCATAAATGCAAATAGCTCTTTATCAAGCTTTTCCATTAGTTTGACAAAAAGGTTCATGTTTTTGTAGTGGTATGATTTTTAAAAGATTTGGTTCTGTTCAGTGATGAATGTGGAACAGTTGGTCCTTTATTACCTTTGTCTTTTGAAGTTCTCATAGGTAAGAAAATGACAGTAAATTACAGCATCTACTGAGTGCAAAGATAATTTCTCCATCAGATTTATATACCTTCTCTCAGACTTTATGGGCAAAGAGGATCTTGGCTCTAAGTGATGCCTGCAAAAGATTTCCTGAAGTGAAGCATCTATCAGTACACTGCGAAGTGAGAAATCTCAACTGGGAGTAGGTAATATTCCAATAACACAAACTGAAAAACTGCTGAATCTGCTTACTTTATAGCAAACTGCTGGGTAATGCATTACTCAATGCTGTCTTCACTGCTGAAAACCAAATCCCAACATTTTTTTTTTTTTTGCAAGAGGTCTAATGCATGTGTACAGCTATGCGCTGTACACTGTGTCTGCAAAACCAATGGAGACGTCTGTACTGTTTGGTCCAGCAGAACTGGATCTGGTCTTCAGCAGCTGGTGGTGTCAGCTAATGGTGTGCACATAAGGAACGCCACTGTGCCTACAAAATTGGTTGTATGGTTTGTTTCAAGGGCAAATCACAAGTGGCTCCAAGGCAAACAGGAGGACAATGGTAAAGCAAGTAATACATCAAGATATACAAATATAAAGACTGATATAAGTGTTCCCAAGTCTCAGTGTCTGCATTTATGCTTATTTGACATTGATACAAAGGCAACATACAGTCAAATCGGGGAGAATACGGACTTGGACAATTTTATTGAGCAAGTTAATGGATTTTGAGAAGTCATTAGTCATTGGGCTTAAGTCATCCTGAAGACTTCATATTTTAAATATGAATCAATATGCAGTGATCTCCAAGTGTTCTAGATAGCACTTAGGAGGGAGAATTAGCATGCACATTCTGTATGGGAAGCAGAAAATATAATTATTTAAATCAAGCATAAACAATGTTGTGGGTGGCTTCAGTTTTGCAGAGGTATCATGCCTGGGATTTTGCATTTCATTATAGTTCATAAGGCAGCTCTTCAGCTAGTGGAGTAAAAAGTATTCCACTGTAATCAGTAGAAGGATAACAGATTTCACCAGCTCCTAATGTAGACTTGAACACCTGCTGAGGAGACAGTTTGGCCCGTCGCTGTTTGAAACACACATGGGTAAAGACGCTTTCCAAAAGCGGCTTTTATTTGCACAAGCGAGAGAAGAGTGTTTTGAGTTCTTACCAATTATAGGCCTAAAGTGTAAAAAACCCTGGGCCACTGGTTCTGATTTTGACCTTTCCGTTCATAAAAGAAAGACTGAGCTCTGTCTGAGGATATACTAACACATGGAGATCAATTATTTGCTCTCATTTTAGCTCTTCAGACTATCAAAAAGTAAAATTACACAACCCACTCTGGCTTCAAGGCATGTAAAATAAAACATTCACCCAGTACTGTATACACAGAGTGAAGAAAATGTTTCAGGAGAAAGGGAGCACTTTAGTATTTGACATTGGTAAATAAACATTGTGGTAACTTTGATGAAGAAAGACTGTGATTTTTTTTTTTTTTTTTCATTTAAATGTGACAAATATTAATCTTTTATGTGCTTTTTTACTAGCACTACACCATGTATGATACTCCAGCATAATCAGTCAATGAGACGTATTTTAAATGAGATAAAAGAAAGGCATCATGGCAATGAAATACCCAAGATCCTAAGTGAGCTGTGTGCTTTATGTGCAATGGCTGCTTCTGTGTCCAAGGTCAGCAGCACTTCTGTGAGCAGAGGAGTAGAGGACTTGGAGGTAAAACTGCTCTCTCCTAGGTCTGCTACCTGTGTCTGAGAGGATGGCTGGGGAAGTTGAATTGCACAAAGCTCAAAGGAGACTTTCCACCATTCCTGGGAATTTCTCTGCCACACCTCTATTTGGGCATGGGGAAACCTAGCAGTCCAGGGCAAGATCCTGGAGGGATTTGCCAAGAAGTAGGCAGGCCTGCAGTTGGGATGCATCAATAGCCTATATCAGCATCCATGAGCTGATACTTGGGGATTGGAAGTAGGATGGATAACCAGAGATCCCAGCCACCAGGAAGCTGCAGAAACACATGCCTGTGTTGGCACATCACTCTAATAGACACAAAACTGGGCTCCAGTATCTAGATAAGCTGCTCACACCTCTATAGCTCCATTCGATGCGCAGAGAATCAACTGCCCGTGGTTCAGCAGCATTTTCAAGCAGCCTTATCATGAAACGGAACGCTAATGCTAGGCCAGAGTTGCCCGCCTCTCCCAGGCTCCCTCCTCACTTGTGCAAAGTCTGGCAACAAGACACTGTGACTGCTGGCAGCTCCAGTGCCTGGGGGGAAAGATTTGGGGCTTCAAATTTGAATGCCCAGTACTGTTGTTCATAAGGACTTTGTTCTCCCCCTTGCTTGAAGCCAACTAGCTTGTTCTGTACAGAGAAAATGTCATTGTATTTTGTGATGAAAAAAATCTTTGCTGACCAAACAGGTTTGCCTGTGTTCTACTAGCTATGGTAACACCACCATGTGGAAAGTGATCAGCCCTGGAGTTTTAATTATATGTGGAGCTGCAGCTTTGCTTTGCAAGCGGATGGGATTGTAATAGTGTCTGCTGAAGCTTATCCTGCCAAAACAAACACCAGGAGAGATTTCTTTTCCATGTACCAAAGTCTCACTTTAGCATTTGCCAGGGAATGCATTTTACTTTTCCTGTCTTCTCTTCTGCCTGTGCTGGATGAATAAAGGAGGCACTGCAGATAGGTAACTGTCAGTCAGCATCTTGGTTCTAGAGGACTACCTGACAAGACGTGGGCTGCAATCATTTATGCAGTTTTCTCTGTATGCTCGGGAATTGCTTTACTCTTTCGTTTCAGCGCTTTTATAAGAGCTGAGGGCTGGGGCCTGCATTTTTCTGCGGTAAGCTCACAAAGTTGGATTCCCCTCGGACTTGCAAACCTTGGCCACATTCATATTTTACGTGAGCCGCTCTGTGCAGCTGATTCTTCTGGTGTTTATTTTTCTTGATTTGAAATAATTCTTATTTCCCTCAGAGGAAACCTTGCCTGTTAATGACTGCTAGCTGTAACATACCAGCAACTATCCTCGGGTCTTCTCCCATGGCTCTGTCTCACCTCGTCCATCACCCCCAGACATGAGGTCAGAGGTTGCCATGAAGTGGGGGAAAAAATCATGCTTTTGAGGAATTGAACTGTTTTGCTTAGCTATTCAGACCTCCGTGGCTCAAGTGGTCTTCTCTCCTGTACGAACAGAAACTAAAAATTTCCTAGTGGTGAGGTCATAGCTTTGTGCGTACTGATGCCAAAAGCACATGCTACCATATTGACTGATGATAATTAGGAGATGCTCTGTGCAGTTTGTGCCACTGTATTTATCGTTGTGTCTCTAGGGATGTGTGTGTCTATGTATGTGTAGTTACAAATGTCTGTGAAAGTGAGATGAGAAACCTGCATCCAGATCTGTCCCTCATAGCCACATGGGCTTGCCCCTCCAAAGCTGCACCCAGAGCCTGGATCCAAGCCAAGGAGGAAATGGAGAGGAGTCGGTTTGTCTCCTTACCAAGATGGGGGAGTAGCTGTGAGGGGCAACAAGCTAATGGTAGGTTTTAGAGTTACAGATGGATAAGACAGACTTTTCCTATAAATTGAAGCAAGGTCAGACTGTGTTGAAGATTCACACATGGTTAGAAATGGCTGTAGGCAACATCTAGGATGCTATGAAAAAACTCAGACTTGTGATATTTGCATTTCGCTGCTGTGGAGCAAAGAATTGTGGTTACTTTTAACTAAAGCTGACCTATTTTGCTGATTTTACTAGGCTAGCTGGCCTAGTTAACTTCTGGGTTATCATCAGCCACAGAAAGTGTAAAATATCATGAGCGTACATTGTATTTAGCTGTTTAATTTGTTAGTGATTCCCAGAAAATGCTGTGATCTGTGCAAGTGGATAAGTATAGCATGGATGTAGGCCATATTCTGTAATTTTCCAGAGATCCTTTACCTTATCAGGAATAGGAAATGCCCTGAGTTACTTTTCAATCATAAATAACATAAAATTTGAAAATGCTTTACTGAGTTGCAAACTCAAAGTACAATTCACATTTAACTATGAAATTTGCAGCTGATGCTTACTTTTGAGTCCACTAGCCCAGTGTTTCAAGAAATTTACCTTAGGGAAAATCTCTCAGTCTTTCTAGGAGATGAGGCTCAGGGAGAGCATTTTGCATCCATATGATACACCAGGTTATTCTGTACACCAACCAGCAATCTTTGTCTGAGTAGCCATTGCTCCTAAGATGGTGAATGGTCACATTTCTTTGATTGGGATTGCCAATTATGGCCTTGGTGACTATCCTACATTATTTGAGAATATACACACAAGCCTTCTTGAAACATAAGATTCCTGTGTCCTCTCCAAATCTTTGATAAGAATTCAGATTTATCATCCGCTGCCTTAATGGAAAAGACACTTGTGTGCCTGATGGGCAAATCCCACTGTGGTTTGATATTATTTCATCCAATTGTGAAGATTGGTTCTCCATTTCCACTTCTGCCACCTTCTCTCTCTTTCTTCTCCATGTGGTGTAGTAATTATTTTTCCTTCTTTTTTTTTTTTTTTTAATCATGCAGCTAGATGAAATGCTTCTTGATCACTGCTAAGCTGCTGGTGTCCAACAAAGTTTCTTATTTGTATTTAATATTATCTGTTTTCACCTAGATGTTGGAAGACAACCTGAATCAAACTAAACATTGACATCTGAACATCAACTTTTGCCTCCTATAGTCAGCTAAAGTCAAGTCATGCTTTCTTTTGTCATAAGTGATGCTGCTCTCTCCAGTGTCTCAGTGCTTGATTTATGAAAATCCATGTAGTTCAAAAGTATCACGAAAGAAACATCATGTCAATAGCTAGGTGCAATGCAACAAACATTTGGAAGTTAAGCATGTTCTAACAGATGATGTATGCAGGTGCTGAAGACTCAGCAGATGGCGGCCAGCTTCTGGTTACAATGAAGTTTCTGTTATGTTCACTAAAACTGGAATTTGACACAAATAATCCTTTAAGTTTAAAAAGGAACTGAAGGTTCTCTCAAGCTGAAATGCAGGTAACAGAGAACAGGGACTGATAATATTTATGGAAGCTGTCAAGGTGAATGAATTTTTGATCCTTCTTTTCTTTTTTTTTTTTTGAATGAGCCAGGCACTTTTTATCTTTCTTTGAACTGATATAGTGACTGATATAGTGGCCTGGAGAAGGTGAAGATCTTTCCCATAGATAACCAATTGCAGAAACATCTTTAAAAGAAATAAATTCCTTCAGGATATCAGGTGGAAATTACAATATGTTATTTTTGTTGACCCAAATTACCTCTTTAATTAGCTCTTTAACATGGCTGCTTCTTAAAAGAAAAGTTTGAAGGAGCACTGTTACTGGAAATCTCGTGACTGTATGAGGACAGTGCTGGAGTATTGCCATGGTACTTTGACACATTATCATCCTAGTAAATGATCCAAGTCTTGAAATTCAGTGTGGAGTGATGGCTTTCGCAAAACTTTGCCATGTGCTTTAGCCCTCCTGGCAAGCACAGCATTATCTGATGGTACATTGCTTGGAGAGGAATGGAAGGAGACAAGGGAAAATAGAATGTGGGCTTTGTATGAGCTGTGGTATTTGAACTAAAGCTGTAGCTGAATAAAAGCTTGCCTGTGAGTTTACAAACATACAATTAAGACCCTTACTGTTATCTAAATCCTTTTTCTTGCCTTATAATTTTATCGTAAAAAGCATTACTGTTGTTTTTGGACTTTGATAATAACTCTAGTAGCCACAGAGAGAACCAAATGTTGTTTGTTTATTTATTTGTGAAACAAATTATGCCCTTCTGCAAACTTCACTATGTAATTTGCACTGGCTTTGCAGTTTACAAAAATGCACATGCTGGTTTCAGTACTCCCCTCTCTCTGGAATTAGAAGATGAAGTAGTGGAATTGCCGAGCAAGTGGCTATGATTTTAGTGCAACAGTTGCAGCTCATTATATCTCCTAAAGTCAGAAATAATTTGTCGCAACGGAGTCCTCTATTCGAATCTGCAGCCTGTGCCTGTAATGAATAAAACATGACTGTCAGATTTAAAAGGGATAGAGTTACGGTAACACACTCTAAGTACTGTTGAGTGTGATTCAATAAAATTAGGGATTTCTCCCCATTTATCACTTGTGGTTAATTTTGTTTAACAAATACAGTAGTCAGTTTTTGGTTACACTAGTTGCCTACCCAGAGCAGACAGCCTTTGAAATGTACCCCTTGACATTTTCATTTGGTTTCTGTGTGTTTGCAGGCTGGTTTTATATGTATTTTCCTGGTTGCACAGTATAGATACAGCAGCACAGCCATAGTTGCCACTCGAAATCATCATTTCTGCTTACACTGGCATTTGCTCCAGCCCCACCCAGCTGAAAAATGTACTCTGTGCTTCCAAATGATGGTGTTTGGAAATGTGTCCAGGCAGCTCTAGAGGGCCAGGCAACACTCAAAGCTGACCCTGAAAAGTTGCTGAGTTCTCTGTTCATATCAGATGAAAACAACCCAGCTTTGCCCTAATTAATTGTTATGTGTGCTAGTGGTGAGATTTAAGAAGATATATGCAACTACTTTGTGTTGATCACACCAATATCATCTCAATTGAGCATGAAAGGGGAAGTCTCATCTGGAACAAATTGGTGTCTGTTAAGACCAGCAAAGTGAAGTTTTTACACCAGAGGAAATCTACCTCACAGTAGGTGGACTTCTGCCTCATTCCATGGGAGGGTGTGGTGGGGCAATGCTGTTCCCTTTCAGCTCCTGGTACAGGGCGGCCTCTGATCTCTGTGGGGATCCCAGCTAACCTGGGGAGTAAGGCTGCGTAGGAGGAAAGACCCTGTCTACCTTCACACCCCCAACCCCCTCGCAAACTCATCTGGGCAGGTGCAGTGGAGATGTTATAACTTGAATCCTGCACCAGGGTCCGTGGGTTACGGGTACAAACCTGGCCTGATGAGCAGACTGAACTTTCAGAGCCTCAAATATGTCCGTCAGCTTTGCTTTCTTCCTACCTTATTTCTAATTGCTCGGCTGCATACGAGTGCCTCTGGGATCCCAACTTCTGGGTCTCTGCATGGGTTCCGGCGCCTTGGAAAAGCCTGTGCAGGGAGCCAAAGCCCCTGCTAAAAATCCACCCTGGGGGTTTGGTTTGCTGTGAAGGACTGTATAGGATGGACTCTACAGTTTTTATGAAAGAGTATTAAACAAGTGAAAAGTAATGGTGTGAATGCTTGTGTATATTTGCATGTGTGTAGGAAAGAGAGAAAGCATCAGTGTTGGCATCCCTCATTTGAAGTATTGCCATGTCCTGGGTTTGGCTGATGCTCAGCAGTGCCTTCCCATTGGCCTGAAGCATTAATGCCAGCTGAGGATCTAGCCCAGCTTTTAAACCTTTTGCACATTTCCACCACCAGTGCACAAAATAATTTTTCTGTAAACACTAGCACATGCAAACAGCATAGTGGATGTACGGGCAGAGGTTCCTTAGACACCAAATAGGACTTTCTGGTGTTTTGCCTTCTGCCCTTGTTTAGTTTACACTTGCCATCAAATTTAAGTGCTGACATTACTCCAGGAGGGCTTGTTTCCAGTTGTGCCTGTGCTGACGGATAAGATTGAAGGAGGTCAGCTCCGCTTTATCGTGTCCTTCAACGGTGTCTGTAATGAGGCAGGGAGGAACATGGTGGGAATTCAAGGAGCAGAGGTTTTTATCTCTGCTCTTTGATGCTCAGTTAGCAATACCACAGGAAAATAAAAAGCTATATAAACAGAAAGTACTTTTAAGGTAGTTATACCACGCCTTAATGCTACTTCTATCTACATGTGCTACAGGACTGCAGAAGGCACTTATGGCATTAAAAAGAAAACTCACAGGAGCAAACATGGAGGGGAGTGTCTGTAAAATGCTTCGTTTTCTATGAGAGCAAATAGTAAGTAGGCAAAACCATTGCTGACAGGATTAAAGACATGCTGGTGGCAGCATCTGAGTTGTTTTGAAATGCCTGGGGAATCAGGCATATAAAATGAAACCCATGCCATCCCAGGTCACCTTCTCTTTAGGACTGCTTCTTCGTTTCAGACGTATTGTGCTTGAGCCAACCAGCCAATCCAGCTGTGGCTTTTTGGACTGTCAGTCTGCCTGCTCTCTCTTTTTCTTCTAGTTGCTGATGCCCGCTGTGGTTCCTTTTTTGTTGTTGGTTTTTTTTTTCTTATTTCTGAGGACTCTGTACACTCCTGTAGAGGAATAGGCCGGCTCTGAAAACAAAAGTGTGTGGTATTTATTCTTCAGGGTTACGGACATAATTTTCTGCATTGTCAGTGTAAGTGGCATCACTATTTGCACGTTCTTTGCACTTTTTGGTGTACTTAATTATCCATCCTCCCTTTGTGAATTTACAGGGGAAAAGTCTGGTTTGTGGTTTGTATTATAAAAGAAAAATGGTGTAAGAAGCCCACAATTCTGGTTTTATATATACTAGAAAGGTTTTGTCAGAGATCCTGTGAGTCTCCTATTTTACATCTTTCTTCTTTATGTACAGGTATTATGAATAATACTGGAGTAAATTTCAAAGAAAATCAGCTATGCTGTGACTACTTTTCCTCCCAACTGTATCAGTGTGACCACAGATAAATGGGTTTGTCACTTGTTTTAAAGAAAAACGCTGCAGATTTCCAAAGGAGCATGTAAGAGGAAATTATTTTCAAGGGTCTTTTCACTGTAAGTCTGGGCCTGTGTAGAGAAAAAGCTGTGTGATGTAAAGGATCTTAAAATACTCAGTAATCAGTAGTTGGAGCAGAGAATGTAGCCCAAATGCTCTTCAAATGCAAGTAGAGGAATACCTAAAAAACAGTGTGCTTCATTACAATTACATTTTGCCACGTCTGGCTGACCATGCTCTTAAAACAGAGGACACATAACTTCCTACCATTTCCTCTCACACAGTTGGGACAAGCACCTGGCTGTGGTTAATGGTCAAGAAAGGAAGGTAACACAGATTGAAAAAGGATAACACTGTGAAGACATGCCAGATGTGATGACCTTATTTACTTTTTTTTCCCCAGTTTCTTTCTTTGGGCTGCAGCCACCTCCTGCAGTCTGCTGCTAAGGGACTCAGGATGCCAACAGCAGGAAATTCCTCCAGGCTTTCCTCCAGCTGTGGTTGCAGATGCCCCCTCTTACCCAGAGACTGGTGCTGTGCAGCAGGTATGTGCCGCCAGGTAGCTGTGTAAATTATGCCTAGAAATAAGCATTGCCACATGGAGAAAGCTTCCGTGTGGAGCAGCTCTCCATTTGGGTGACAACGGTTGCGAAGTTAGTGTCACAACAGTTTGTTACTCATTATATTGGCTCCCCGTGAAATATGAAGTCATATTCAATGTCTCAGTGTTAATCTCCAGGATACTCAAAGCACTTGGCAGAGCCAGCCGAGGCAGTGCCTCCCTCATGGGAGTGATGGCTTGGAACAGCTGCTTTCCCCAGAAACTGTGAAGATGTCACTTTTGAGGATGATGGTAGAAGTGAGGGAAGAGGGGGGCCTTTGTGGCTTTCGAGATGTCCTGGCTCCCAGGTGAGAAGGTTAGAAAAGCTGGGATCTCTTGATGCATGGCACAGCAAGGACACTCTGGCTCACGGACACAGCTCACTGTGGGAAGCGAAAGGGCCTGACAGAGACAGAGGTGAAAGGAAGAATGGTATGGAGAAGTCAAGAAAAAGGAAAGGAATTTAAATATTTGTGAAAGTTGTGTATCCCATGTAGACAGTTTGGAAGACGGGTATCTACATTTTATATTATATCTCTGTATTTTGGTATTTACAAAAGCATCTGGTTTTCAGAAGTGCTAAAAGCTCAGGATCAATACAATTACCTCAAACATTCAACGTTTAGCATCAGGCACACCCTTTGGAAAAGCTCAGTCTTACTATAATTTCGTAGCTCAGCCAGTGTCAGAAAATACTCTTAAGAGCAGTTTGTCTTTTCAGAGGCATTCAACTACTCTGGCTCTTTTTTATTAGTAGGTAGATTCAGGGAAGAAATCATCAAGTTGTTGGAGTCAGGGCTCAGCTTTCATTCGTTTTTGCTGTATCCACTGTTCTTCCACTGACAGAAAATATTTGCTTGTTGCTATGTGAAGACCTATTACATGGAAATTTGAGCTTTCCCCTGTTAGAGTTGGAAAGCTGATGCATTGCAGATACAGCATCAAGAAGCCAAGTGTACTGCTGAAGAGTTAAACCCTTGTTTTGTGTGCTTCAGCTAAGAAAAATGACTGAGTGGCTTTTATTAATAATGTGGCTTTAATTATGGATCTGAGAGTTGGAAAAAAAGTAATAAAGGAAAAAATTCTGGATAAAAACCAAGCACACCTAAAAATTTTACATTGTTAAGATCCTGAGGGAAAACACGCTTGAGATATCATCATGAGGAGAGACACTTGTGATAAGTCAGGAACAAATATGAAAACACAGTACATAAAATATCTCTGAGAGACAAGGTGTAGATGTGTCTCCACGGTAAGTGGGTATTTGAGCTCTTCAAGGCAAGGACTGTCTCTTATCAGGTTTTCCTGGAGCCTCCTCTTCTCCAGGCTGAACAACCCCAACTCTCTCAGCCTGTCCTCATAGGAGAGGTGCTCCAGCCCTCTTATCATCTTCATGGCCCTCCTCTGGACCTTCTCCAACTGGTCCATGTCCTTCTTATGTTGGGGGCTCCAGAACTGGACACAG
>WHYT01016030.1:113532-201717 GCA_009806455.1 Tetrax tetrax
GTCCATCAAACCCATGCCTCTCTAGTTTAGAGAGAAGGATGTCGTGCGGGACAGTGTCAAAAGCTTTGCACAAGTCCAGGTAGATGATATCCGTTGCCCGTCCCTTGTCCACCGATGCTGTCACCCTGTCATAGAAGGCCACCAAATTGGTCAGGCATGATCTGCCCTTGGTGAAGCCATGCTGGCTGTCACCAACCACCTCCTTGCTCTCCATGTGCCTTAGCATGGTTTCCAGGAGAATCTGCTCCATGACCTTGCCAGGCACGGAGGTGAGGCTGACCGGCCTGTAGTTGCCCGCATCCTCCTTGTTTCCCTTTTTAAAAATGGGGGTTATGTTCCCTCTCTTCCAGTCATCAGGGACCTCACCAGACCGCCATGACTTCTCAAATACAATGGCCAGTGGCTTGGCAACTTCATCTGGCAGTTCCCTCTGGACCCGCGGATGGATCTCATCAGGCCCCATGGACTTGTGCACCTTCAAGTTCCTCAAATGTTCCCAAACCTGCTCTTCGAGTACAGTGAGCGGTTCTTCATCCTCGCAGGCCCTGCCTGTGCCTTCCACAGCTTGGGTGGTGAGACAAGAGCCCTTATCGGTGAAAAGTGAGGGAAAAAAATCATTGAGCACCTCAGCCTTCTCCATATCCCAGGTAACCAGGACACCGGTTTCCTTCCAGAGGGGGCCTACATTCTCCTTGGACTTTCTTTTGTCCCCTACATACCTATAGAAGCCTTTCTTGTTGCTTTTTATATCCCTGGCCAGATTCAATTCCATCAGGGCTTCAGCCTTCCTCACCTGATCCCTGGCCGCTCGCACAGCCTCTTGGTAGTCCTCCCAGGCTACCTGTCTCCGCTTCCACCCTCTATAGGCTTTCCTCTTCACTTTCAGTTGGTCCAGGAGCTCCTTGCTCATCCACGCTGGCCTCCTGGCCTTTTTGCCCGACTTGTTCTTCATTGGGATGCACCTCTGCTGAGCTTGGAGGAGGTGCTCCTTGAAAGTGGACCAACTTTCCTGGGCCCCTCTTCCCTCCAGGGCCACCTCCCATGGCACTTTGACCATCAGGTCCCTGAAGAGGCCGAAGTCTGCCTTCTTGAAGTCTAGGGCAGAGAGCTTGCCGTGTAGTTTCCTTGCTGCCCCGTGGATCTTGAACTCCACCGTGTCATGGTCAGTGCAGCCAAGGCTGTCCATCAGTTTCACATCCCCCACCAGCCCCTCCCTGTTGGTGAGCACAAGGTCGAGCATGGCACGCCTCCTTTTCGGCTCCTCTGTCACGTGCAGGAGGAAATTGTTGTCCATGCATTCCAGGAACCTCCTGGACTGCCTGTGCCCTGCTGTGTTGTCTCTCCAACAGATGTCAAGGTGGTTGAAATCCGCCATGAGGACCAGGGCTTGTGACCGTGAGGCTGCTCCTATCTGGCTATAGAGCGCCTCGTCTGCTCTGTCCTCCTGATCAGGCGGCCTGTAACAGACCCCAACCTTAACGTCCCCTGTCCGTCCCCATCCTCTGATCTTGACCCATAAGCTCTCTGTCAGCTCCTCCCCCATCCCCAGGTGGAGCTCCACGCACTTCAGCTGGTCATTGACATAGAGAGCGACACCCCCTCCTTGTCTCCCCTTCCTGTCCTCTCTAAAAAGCCTGTACCCCTCCATGCTGGCGCTCCAGTTGTACGAGTTGTCCCACCATATCTCCGTGATGCCAACAAGGTTGCAGCCCTGCTCGTGTGCACGCATCTCCAGTTCTTCCTGTTTATTTCCCATGCTGCGTGCACTGGTATAGGGACACTTCAGCTGGGCCCCGACAAAACCAACTTGCTGGCTGGAGCAGAAGGAGTTCTTTTGGACTGCAGTTTAAGTTTATTTGCACATACCTGTGATCCTTCCTCAGCTTCGGGACCCTCGGTGCTGGCACTGGCGCCATGCTGAGAGCAGTGGGCTGAACTGTGCTCCCCCTCCCCCAGCAACACCAGTTTAAAGCCCTCCAGACGAGTCTGGCACGTCTACGTCCAAGCACACTCTTCCCCTTCTCGGTTAGGTGCACGCCATCCGCCCCTAGCAGCCCGGGCTTCTCAAAGCACGCCCCGTGGTCGAGATACCCAAAGCCCTGGCTGTAGCACCACTCCCTGAGCCACGAGTTGAGCTGCCAGATACGTCTGGCCCTTTCAGGTCCCTGCCCTTCGACCGGGAGGATTGAGAATACCACCTGCACCCCAGAGCCTTTGACTGTTGTACCCAGGGCCCTGAAATCCCTTTTGATGTTTCTCAGGCTGCTGCCGGCTGTGTCGCTGGCCCCCACAAGAAACACCAGCAGTGGATAATAGTCTGTGGGCCGTATGAGGCCAGGTATTCTCTCAGGGACATCCCTGATACGAGCCCCCAGGAGACAGCACACCTCCCGAGAGAGCAGATCGGGTCGGCAGATGGGTGCCTCTGTACCCTTCAGGAGGGAGTCACCCGCTAGTAATAGTAATGAGTAATAGTAATAAATCCTGAATGTGAATCTGCAGCTTGTAGTCGAGGAGAAGCGTTACTGACTTCTGAGAAGATTTGCTGGCCATCTGTGGACAATCTAGATGTCTAGTTGTGCTGCAAGATTAACCAGAAAGCTAGGTCCCCTGTTTTCTATTTAATTACTGCTAAGAAGTTATAACGAGTGCACTGTGATGCAACCTTTGCAAGCGTCACTGGTGATTAGACTATTGCAATAGTATTTCAATAATGCAATACAAGGCTACGTCTTAGGTTTATCTGGAAAGTACCAATGCAGAATTTGGCAGCTTGGTTTTGGTTTTGCTTCCAGGATACATTTCTCAAGGACATCACGATGTAAATGCTTTGCTGTCTGTTCTGCAAGTTGCTGGGTAGAGTTTGCCCTTTAAACAGCCTGGGACCTGTATTTTGGCCAGCCACTCCTCCTGTGCTGGAGTGCCATGGCAGAGATAGGAGGGATTTAGAGATTCATCTGGAAGTACAGAAGAGGTTAAACCAAGAGGACTTTCCCATGAGGATACCAGCTTTGGCCCTGGATTTGGAAAACTTTGATTTATTAAACTTAAATGTGTTCAAAGGCCTTTTGATTTCTTAGGCTTTTGAGGGTGTAGAAAGATTTGCCAGTGGGGCACACTCAATAAAACTAGTAGATGCTTGAGTGATCCCCAGTTGGGGGAGGATCATCATCGTCTTCGTAAAAGGAAGCTTGTCTGTACAAACCTGATAGCATTCTCGAAAGAGGCTTAGAGGCATGTGGATAAGAGTCATCCCATTAGACAGTTATTGTTAGCTTTCCAGAGGCTTTTGACAGACTTTTTCACCAAAAACTTTTAAGGAACCTAACGTAAGACAGAAGATCCTTACATGGATAAAGACTTGATAAAGGGTAAGAAATGGGACATACGGATAAACCACTAATTCTTGGAGCAGAGCGAGGTCAGCAGGAGGATTAAATGGAGATCTGTGATGGGACCTTTTATGTTCAATGAGCAGTGACATAAGAAAATTTGCTGATGAAATTGAGTTACTCAAACCAGCAGAGATGAAGGACATCTGTGAATGTACTGAATGGCATTCAAGGTAGATAATAGAAGTTATACAAATGGGAGAAAAATGGTCTTAAATTAACCTGTTAAATAGGTATTTCTGAGCTGATGATTAGAACTCAGGATTGAGATGGTGGGCACACAACAGATCCAGGAAAGTATCAGCTCAATACTCAACAGATGTTGAGGAAGCATGTAAAATAGTAGCAGTTGTTAGGAGAGAAAACAAAACAGAGAGCATCATTTTGCCATTCATTTAAATTTATAAGTCCCTCAATTGCTTTAGTTCTTTCATATTGTGAAGGGTGCAGTAGAACTGGAAAACAGACAGAGAAGGTCAGCAAGGGTACTGAGCATCTTTCTAATGAGTCGTTGCTAATGATGTTAGGGACACCCCACGAGGTCAGCGGAGTGAGTCTGCCCTGGCATGCCGGGCCTTTCTGAGGCTCAGCTGAAGCAATGGCTGGGGCTAGCTCCTGCCTGTTTGTTTTAGACTTGTCCTGGAGTGCTACTGTGAAAGGCACTGGTTTTTAGTGGATGTGAGGACAAGGCTGTAAAAATAAACAGAAGTAATTTAGTTGAAAGCATCCACTCCACTACACAGTAGCAGAATCAACCCTCCTGTAAGTGGATCCAGCTTCTTTTTTTTTTTTTAAATCTTCTTAAAAGCTAGTTTTCCACATTGCTTCTCAGCCACAATCTCACATCCATAAACGAATAGCATGTAAAGCCTAGGAAGGGTATGTGAACCAGATTTTATACTAGACTGCATCTCTTCCTTACAAACCAGCAAGCTGCACTTGCAGAAGTAAAGCTTTACATCTCTTCTTGTAGCAGAAAAAAAAGCTCAGTGCAGTCAGCAATATCTGGTGGACAGGAGAGACGGAGGAGGGAGAGCTGTTTTGAAGGTAAAATGCCATCAGTTATACTGCCAAGATCTAAGGTCCTAGATGCAGAGGCAATGAATTTCCCACTCCTCCTTTTTTTTTTTTTTTCTCTCTTTTGTTTTTTAAATTAATTTTTGGCCGTAACACAGCCCCCGGAATCCTGCCATTTACTGCTTTAAAAATTTCTCTTGAAAAGAGGGAGGGAGACAGGGAAAAGCAAGGGGTAGAGGGAGTATGAAAACCTTATGGAGCTGATTGAAAGGCTACATAACTAACATTTTTTCTGCAAAAATAATCTGTAATTTATTTTTGTGATGAGTCCATTTTTATGTCAAGCCCTGTGGGAGAGAATGCAGTGACTGTTCAGTAGAGATTACTGGCTGTTTCAAAGTCACAACAGGACAGATAGGCAGAACTAAACATAGTGGTATTTTATGAGGTTTCCTTAAAAGACGGCTATCAGTGTAACACAATCATTCCTTAAATCTTTAAGGCATAAAATGTTTATAGTTAAAAAGATGCAACCGTGGAAACACAGATATATTAGAGTAAAGATTCTTCTCATTTTGGGCCGAAGGGTTTCATAGATGCTGAGGAAAGGGCATGGCATCCTCCTCCTGCCTCAGCAAGTTGCGCCATCTGGTCTGTGTTTGTCTCTGACAGTGTTTCAGGCCAGATCTCTACCCAGTTTCCATTATTTTCCCCTGTACCTTGACTCAGATGGAATTGGGATAGCCTCTCCCTGCCCACTTCCTTGGTGTATCATGCTCCTGCCTCCACCCTCGTCCAGTGGCGAGCAGGAGCCCTGTGCAGGCTAGGTGACCATTTCCAGCAAGATGGAGACTGGTGCAGGCTCTTGTGGCACTCTTCCCAAGTAAAGAAAAATTATGGGAGCCCTCTCTAGGCCTGTGGCTCACTGCAAGAGTGAAAAGGGTAGATATAAAGCAATCAATGTGCAATAGAGATATTTTAGGTCATTGATTCTGCTTCAGTGGGGAGATCTTAGAAAGGAGGGTGTGTGTTTGCACCTTACTGATAAAAGCCAGGGGTATACATGCCTGCCAGTGGGATATAGGGGTAGCAGTGGTGGTTTACAGTATTAGCATGTGGGAATGAATAGGCGTGCCATCATGGTCACTGTGCTGTGCTTACCCGGAGGCAGGGTCTGTCCCTCCCCACGCTTTGTTTTACCGTTGCATGGCTTTGCCAACTGCTGGCCAGAGCTTTGGCAGCTACCTGCATCACCATGCTGCTCTTCATCCAGCTCATCAGTTTCCTCTGTTAAAAACAACCCCCTCACAATTGATACTGATAGACACGGGCTTCCTCTTTATTAGTTCCGGTTGTAATTGGTTCATTCAGTTTTTCCCTAGTTGGTTTCAGCTGAAGTCCTGGTTGGGCTGGCCAGCTTCCAGGTGCGTGGAGAGGAAATGCAGAGTTTACCTTCGTGTAGCACTGAGTAACAAGATATGTGCCCTATGGTCCATATTTTGGGAGGGAAGAGGAAAAGGGGCCGGGGGGAGGGGGAAGGGGAGGCCAAAAATGATTCTTTTGTCAAGGAAATGAATGTTTTTTGTTTGAATATACTGCACCATGCACATCCTGATATTCTCAAGCAGGATATCTTTAAATGGATACTGACAGCTGATTTATGCTTGGTACTGAGTTGTTTTTGAAGAGGCATATGTGTGAAAGAAAATGTGAAAGATATTATGGCAAAATATAAAAGGAACTGTTGTTTTCATAAATGACCACATGGTTTTAAAATTTAAACATGTCCCTGCAATGCAACAACATCGTGCTGTTGCACAAGACCTACTAAAATGACGCCAGGGAGACACACAAATAAGTTTTATTTTTTGCATTGTCCTGCAGAATGGGTAAGAAGACTGCAGGTTGTCACAGAGTGCAGCCTCTGCTGAAAGCAGGCTCCACCACATTAATCTGCTTCAATCACACTGTCTAACTGAAAAAGCCAAAGGGTAGTTTTTTGAGGTGATGGCTAAAATGTACTTTAAATGGCACCACATTGTGGGCT
This sequence comes from Tetrax tetrax, assembly GCA_009806455.1. NCBI lineage: Eukaryota > Metazoa > Chordata > Aves > Otidiformes > Otididae > Tetrax > Tetrax tetrax. The sequence continues at coordinate 119,989 of WHYT01016030.1, forward strand.
GTGAAGCAGCACAAGCCTCCCTTGGAGATCAATGAATAGCCATGTACAGACCACTTGTAAGTAGCAAAACCAGGTCATTGCTCATCTTTCTTGTGTCTTAGTTGCTGATGCTACCCAAGATGTAGCAATCAGTGCTGCTAATGGTGAATGAGGACTCACCTTTTGTCCCCTGAAGTCTTCTCTAAATTCTCATTACCTGCCTGAACTGTTGCAGGGTGACAAGCTTTCAGCAGCTGCAAGTAGTCTGACATGGAGGAGCAGACCAGCAGAGTGAAACTGGTGGTGCAGAGGCCCACTGGCTAGGGAGATTTTGCTTTGGACAAGGTGTAGAGCGGGCAAGGCCGGAGTGTATTAGGTGACCCCTGGGATGCATCTGCTGGTCTAGTTTTACCCCAAAAGAAACCAGTTGGTGCCCTCTGAGGCTGCTCTTCCCAAGGGGTGGGAAGCGGCAGTGCTCTCCTGGCCCTACCTAAAGCACTATTGTGAGACATCAAAATGTTCAGTTTAACAGGAGCTGAGCCGACAGTCCTGAGGGCAGAGGGGTCCCTGCACCACAGTGATCCTTGTGCCACCCTGTCCCCCACCAGCCCCTAGCATTTGTGCGTTGTGGAACCCATGCCCACAGCGCTGTGGAGAACTGTCTTGCCCTTGGTCAAAAATAGTGACATTTACTTCACAACTGCCTGTGTGCAGCCTCCACCTTATCTCTGAGGCATTTTTAAAATTCCCAGCATTGTAGCATGGTCTTTCTCTCCCAGGCATCTCACATAACCGCGTGCCTCCCTGCCACGCAGTGCTAAGCAACTCGTTACTCTATGTCTGAGGGAAAGTCTGGAATAACCTTAATTTTCTATTTAAAAAGCAGCTGCTGGTCGCAGCAATTGTCCTGAGGAATGCTTTGCAGTTGATCTGCATCCTGATGTGTGTAATATTACTGAGGACAGGATAAGCCAGATCTGGAGGTCCGTGAATAATACTGTATTGTGAGAGACTTCCACCTTTTCTTTGCAGCAGACAGAAAGTGCGTGTCACTGGAGAAGGCAAGGCTTTCAATTAAGTTCGCCCAGTGTATATTTAAATTTTAGGATCATACCAGATGTGCTTCAGAAAATTGAATATTTAGGGTTTTTTTTTACACAGTTCTATTAAGGGATTAGGAAATACTGGCATCATTAAAACAGGCAAGGAAACATTTATTAGGCTGTCAAAAGGCATTGCAGCCTCAGATAAATCCACTGTTGCTCTGGCCCAGACCCGGCTTTCCTGTAACTCTGGGGGATGTCAAGGACTGTGAAGCAATGGAAGATTCACTGAAACAGCTGGTGTGCGAGAGTGAAATAATAGGCTGGCGTTTCACCTTTAAAAAGAGCTTAGAAAAGCACATGTTGGGAGTGATATCCTTCAGTTACTCTTACCATTCAGGTGGGACAGGGACCAGGCGCCTTTGGAGTTTACTACTGATCCCTTGGGTTTGTAAACACAGACATGTTGAGTCACATCAGCTGAAAAAAAATTGGTATTGGGTTAAGATACCCAATGTTTGTTATTAATAAAAATAAAAACGTTGCTTATGAAAGAACTTTTCCTGCAAGCAGAGATTCCAGGAGTAGGATCTCTAGAAAATGATTTCATTTTTCCATTCTTTATAACATAGTATTGGTGAATGAAACCTGATTAATTAACGTTCGCTTTTTACAACTGCTCTTCGTAATGAGAATCTCTTTTAAAGAAGAAGAGGTATAAAGGGTATAATAATTGACCCAACTGATAGTGTTGCACCTTTGCGCTTTATAGCACTATGCTTGTAAAAATCTGCTTCGTGTTGTATCTGTTGTGAGACAGGGCAATGCAGAAGGTTGTCAGGGAAAATTTTAGGTACTGCATGGAGGAGAAAAAGTCCTAGTAAGCCTCTGTACAGTGAAACTGGAATGTGGAGACTGTTATACTGGATTATGTCCATCATCCATCTAGGCTAGCATCCCACATCTGAGAGCTGTCAGTGCCAGATGCTTCAGATGAAAGTGTAAGAAACTTGCAGACAAGGGATCGTCTTGGTTACCGATACTTACAGTTTTGCTTAAGCTCTGGAGAGTATATTTAATACCTCTTCCAAAATGCATGTCCTTGATGTTTTCAGAGTTTATATAAGCATCTATCCCTTTCTGAAAGTTGTTACATTTTGTATTTTAGGGCCTGTCTATGGGAACAGATTTCATGGTTTAATCCCATGTTATGTGAACATTTTTTTTCAGTACTGTGCTGATCATTCAATTTCATGTAAACCTTCTTGTGAGGGTAGATAAAGAACAGAAGCTTTTTACATAATTTCTTCCTATAAGGCAGTGTTTTGTGTATGTTTTATAATGCCCTGCTTTTTGTCACCACTATGAGATGAAAACTCTGAACCTTAAAACTAGAAGAGAAAAAAAAAAAAGATTCAGAAGGGAAAATTGCTCATATTTTTACTGGGCCAAACTATTCAAAGCACACAAATACAAGTATTCTTTTGGAATAGAGTTTAAATCAGTAAAAGTAAGTTACAAAAAAAGTGAGCTTTGGCTCTGCAGAAGTCTTAAAGTCATATAAATTTGGCTTGGAATTGTTTTTTCCATTTGAGAAACTGACAATAAAGTGAACTTTCTGTTGATTGAAATATGATACCAACAACAACATTTTGTTTCAGTGTTGCTTCATATGTCAAAAATGCAAAAGAAATTGATTTTGGAGGGGAGAAGAGTTACTGCAGACTAGAATGTTTGATGTTTTATTTAAAGGAATGTTAGAATTGAGTCTTTCACTTTTTGTCTGAATTAAAAACTCTAGGTGAGGGAGGTAAAATCAGTGCATATAGTTTTTATACGCTCAGAGGTTGCTTAACCAGCTTTACACAAATACACATGCAAAAATGAGAGAATGGGGAAGAGTGAAGAGTGAATGAGATGTGTGTGAAAGATTTTGTGTAGCAGATGCGTTCTTTATGTACTTGCAGACTATTTCCAGATTATTGAGATGTTTAAAACGCAGCTGCTTGAGGAGTTGCCACTGCCGCATACAGTTAAATTATAATGCTTACTACTCCTGTGGCTTGAAAATGTTTTTTGTTGTTTGGGGGGAGGAAGGGAGGTTGGGGATTTTTATTTTTGGCAGGGTGCCTTTGCAGTGAATAGAACAAAGGAATTAGGAAACGTAGCAAAACAAAAGCAGTCAACATGACAGAACTGAATAACTAGAAGCTTAGATGCCTCTATTTTTTATCTGCTGTGTTTCTTTAAATCGTGAACTATTGTAAACTGTTTTTTCTCTAGTCATGCAAACAACTCCGTCAAACTCAAGCCATTTAGACTGGATCTGCAGATGTTCTGGAAGTCGAACTCTCAAAATTTTGTTGTTAACACTCTGATGACTGTTAAGGTTCATTTGAAAGACACATACTCCAACGGCACTGGCTGTGTGAGGGGTCTCCTGGAGTTGCAGTGAAGCCGACCAGGAAGCACGGCTTCTAGAAACAGAGAGGTTAGATCTCTGAAGGTGCTGAGCGTCTCGTGTGTCCAAACAGGGATGTTTGAAATCTGGGAAATGAATTACACTCCTAGAAGTCTGTAATTGTTTTTTTTTTTCCATGTAGTTTTTGCTAGTATGAACTAAAATTCAACACATTTTTATTGCCTATATTCCCATTTAGGCTGCACTTGATCAAGGGTAGCTTAGCTTTCATCCAAGTATGGGTGCTTCCAGGGAATAAAGCCATGTTTGTTGTCCAAAGTCTACTGGCCTGTGCAGTATTCCGTAATGCTCTTGTAAGCATAAACAGATGAAGGTAAAGAAATAAGGTGTCCTGACTTCACTGTTTAAAAACCATCTCTGTCCCAGTAAGAAAACAGGTAAAAAAAGTGTTTACTTCATACGTCTTCCCTCAAGTTATTGTTACATTAAACGAATTTTGGCTGCTGGGAGCATTCATATTAAAAAATCGAAGGGTTTACAATATGGTAAGTAATAGCTTCATTGGGTTATGAAGAATATTTTAAATGAAGTGAATAGTTAACTTCATTTTTGCACACTCTGGAAATGATATTTAAACTGTTTTGACATGTCCAGACGCTCGTTTTAGAATCATAGTCGTTCCAGACATTACTCAATCCACCTGACATCGGAGAAGCAGGATTTGTCACCAGTTCCTGATCTAATGTGTTTTCATGCTGAATTCAGAAATTCTTAACTCTATTAATGTTGAGTCGTTCATACTAAAAATATATTCTTTTTCCACAGCCCAGTCTATGCCAGTAGACTGTACTCAAGGGGGAATGTGCAACCTGATACAAATGGGAGAGGCTGGGAGTCAAGCCATTAGGGGATACCTCCATCAGTAATTTCTAACCACTCTGCCACTAGTGTACCCGTGTTGTTTCAGATATTTACAGCTCTGTCATTGGTAAGAACCAATTTTCCATTCTAGTTTATGAGAATTCTTTGTAGGTTATTAGTGAGTAAAGATTGTGTTCCTGCTATCCTGCAAAACTGCACAACAGTGCTCTTTTAACAAACGATATTTAAAGTTATTTACATCAGATCTGTTTAAGGCAACTTTTGGTTTCCAGGAAGTCAGATCTTGTCTTACTCTGGAAAAGGTTTCCTTAGATGTGTTACAAAGTCACAGAGCAGCTGAGGCTGGCAGGCACTTCTGGAGGTTCTTGTCCAACCCCCTCTGCTTGCGCAGGGTCTGCCGGAACAGCCTGCTCCGTGCCTCCTCCAGGTGGGTTTTGATATTTCCAAGATTGAGATGGCAGAGCCTCTCCTGGAAACCTGTGCCAGTGTTTGATCACGCTCACTGTAAATAAGTTTAGGTTTTGGGGTTTTTTTTAGTTTTAAGTGGAATTTCCTGCATTTCAATTTGCACCCATTGCCTCTTGTCCTGTCCCTGAGCTCTATTTGCTTCAATTGCTCACCTCAGGTGTTTATATATGTTGATAAATCTCCCGGACCCATCACTCATCCAGGATTTTTGTGAAGCTCCCTCCTCTCAGGATCCTGCACTACATCTGGACCATCTCTTGGTTGCTGCAACCAAGGCTGCTGCTGACTTTCACATTCCCAACCAGCTCTTCCTTCCTCTAAGTATGAGATTCAGCAGAGCATCTCCATCTATCGGCACTTCAATCACCTGTGCCAGGAAGTTGACATCGACGCATTCCAGAAACCTCCTGGATTGGGGCACCACTGCATTACTCTTTTGGATATTATTGGGGTGGTTGAAGTTCAATGGCCTGCAGACAAGAGGCTTCTTTCAGTTGACCAACGAAGGTCTCATGTGCCTCTTCATGACCAAGCAGTCCGTAGCAGACACCCACAACATTGCCTGCATTGATTTACTTTCTAATCCTAATCTGTGAACTCTCTGCTGGTGACTGTGTGTCATCACTTCTCTCCCCTGTTGCTCCCTGTTTAAAGCTCTCTGCTCCGCGTTGGTCTGCCTGTATTATATAACTTCTACGTAACATAAAATCACATTTTAATGTTGCAGTCATAGTTTTAACGTGTTATCAGGTTGAGCTAAGTCCTACATTGCCTTTTAGCTCCTAACATGAAAGTCCAGACTGCTTTATATTTATTTACATGCTTTTGGGCCTATTTACTAATGAAGGTGGACGTAAAAAAACACTGTTTGTAAAAAAAAACATTACTTGATCAACAAAAAATGTGTAGGTCCCGCTGAGATGGTTCATTTGGATTGTTATTTTGAACAGCCCTTTTGCTGTAGAGTCCTAATTCTTGGGCAGATTTTACCTTGATTCTGCTGCTTGAAGAAAACCTGTGTGAATGTACAGATGTAGTTAGGAAGAGGTATAGGATTTCTCTCAAACAGTTATATCAATGAGAAAATTATTTATGCCCTACCTCCATTCAACATGTGGTTTTTGGCTTCTTCAGATGTAGGACTTTACAAAGTCTATTTCCCTCATCACACAAATTTCTATATTTCTTCTGTTTGTCCTCTGAACAAAGAGACCTTAGAGTCACAAACAGTGAAATAAATTTATCTGAGGAACTGACTTCCTTATCCTCTGCTCTCCTTGGAACAAAATGTTGCAGGGCCATTCTTAAGTGTTTCACCTTTTCATGGCTTGAAAAATTCCCCTCCAGTTTAATTTCCTTGATCTTCATTTACTTTTGCAACCACTTCCTGCTGACACAAAGATCTCTTCCCTCTCAAACAAAGAAAATCTTTCAATTTTTTTTTTTTTTTTCAACAAGAGATCAAAGTAACCATGCTCTTGTAGACCTAGCTGCTGCACTCGGCTTGGTCTGGCTGTGGCTACCATGAACCATCTGCTGCACTGCCAGCGGAGCGAGACCCGTGCACACTGCTCCAGGGCAGGGGTGAGCGTATGGCCAGCAACAGAAAAAAATCAGAGAAACCTCAGATTACATGCTTCTGGAGATTGCTGTTTCTCCGCGACGTGGGAGAATGTTATCTGGGTTGTTACTGGACATCTGCACTGGACATCTGGGTAGGCTGGCAGCAGCCCCCCACCCTCTTCAATGTGAGTTGGCTCTGGTTGGTGCACCCTGTGCCCAGCTGAGGTTTCAGCCCCAAGCATGGGGTCTTGGAGGGACCTCTGCGAGGACATGGTGGGGATGGAGGGCTGCCTGAAGCAAAGCATCATGTGAATGACACAACGATTTTAAATGTGTGTGTGTGGGTGTTTGTCGTCGTTTTAATTTGGCTTTTGTTACTGCAACCTCTTTTCATTCACTGCACTTTTCCACAGTCAGCACTATGGCTGCCAGCAGTCATTCCTGTGAAATGCTTCTGATTATGGTCAGCGTCAGCAAATACAGTATCTACAGCTCCTCTGTACTCTTTCCAAAAATGTGTTAGCCTGGACAGAGGACTAACGGGTCAAAAATTTAAGAATTATGTGACTGTCAGTCTGAAAAACTAAAGGCTTTGCAACCTGCTCTTTCATTCATCTCGGCAAAAGCTGCTCACAGTAACAAACTGAATCCTCTTCCTACATAGGGTGTGTTTTTGTTTGGCTTTAAAAATGCATCCTTAGCAATGGATCACACTCCATCCTGGCTCCTGCAATGGTGGTGGTAAAGAGGGCTTCAGGTGGTGCATCACGAGATGCTGAAACAGACCAATTCCTGAGTGGGGGAAAAGGAGGGTCTCGTAAAGGTGATGTTGGCAAGGAGAGTGCCTGTTAGACAGCCACCGTTATTTTTTACAGAGCTGTAGCTGTCACCTGCGTTTGGCTCTCATGGTGTTTTTTGAACAGGCAGGTGGTGCCGGTCCCTGTGTGTCAGCAGAGACCGGGGAGTGAGGAGGCAGGGAGCACTGGATCCATCCCTGTCCTGGGGATTTTGGGCTCATATCCTTGCTCTACCAAAGACATCTCTCTGTCAGCTTCTCCAAGCCCGCAATTTCTGACAAACAGTGAATAAGAGGGCAGGCAGGAACAAAACCAAACTCGCCTGGTTACATTAGCTGCTCCTTAGCCATTGTTCAGTTTTCACACACACAAAGGCAGGCTGTAATCAACACGTGTGGGTGTCTTAGGCCGGTGTCTCAGACAGGCTGTCAGAACAGTGGTGGCTCATGTAGGAGGGAGGGAGAGCAGCAGGGGAGGTGCAGGCATCAGCAAGGAGGGAGGAGATGGGGAGTGGACACAGGGCCAGAGGGGTGATGGTGAGGGAGGTGTCAGCCTCTGTGGAAGCAGAGGCACAGGCTTGCACATGAGTGATGATGGTAGGTGACACAGCACGTGGATTCTCCTGGGAGACCTGAACTGGTCTGAAGCCAGGCCCTGAGTTTTTGCATCCTCAAACTATGGTACACCATAATATGCACAGATATTCAGCCCCTGTGTGGCATTTAACCTATGGGTCTCAAAGCACACACTTGACTAAGGCCCAGTTATCACAATTATCAAAAAAAAAGGATGAAGGAAGGCAAAACAGCTCACCTCTGGGGCAGAGCTGGGGTTCAGCCTCCAGCCTCCTGCTGCCTGAGCCACAGCTCTGTGGCCATGGTCCACCAAGGGTCAGGGCCAGACCTCAGAGGCATAACCACTTGTTTCTTGTACTCGTGTCCTATTCCTCTACTCCTCTGCTGGCATCTGCTCTTGGCCAGAACTGGAGGCGGGGTGTTGGGCTCGTTCAGCACACACCCGGGAGGTGTCCCATCGAGTCCTCATACCCCAAGTCTCAGTGATCTTACACTCACAGAGTAGAAGTAAGTACAGCTACTGTCAGCTTAAGTGGGTCTACTGCTTGCTGTGTTCACCTCCAGAAGTCCTGCCCTGGTGCACTTCGTGGGGCTGTGGAGTGCCAGGCACAAAGATTCACACTTGGCATATCACCAGTGACACTGGGACTGTTTTCAGTGCAGTATCCATCTCTGGCTAAGTTACTTGCTTGAAACAACTGTTTCTTCCCATCAAGGAAAACCAGGTTGTGAAGCAAAACACCACAGCCTGTGTCCCATTACTATCATGGGCAGATCTTTCAGACACACATGGGAAACCACCTCCAGTCCACTCGCTACATTTAGTCCAATAGATCACATTTCTACATTTCTGTCTCCTATGTCCTATCTAGTTATATTTATTTTTGTCAGATGATATGCTACTGAGCCTCCCAGGTGTGCTGCAAGCTGGGGACAGCTGAAAAAAAAGAATGAGATGCAGTTAAAAGCGATGTCCTCCCACCTGTGAGCACTCTTTCCTTTTCCTCTGGTTCTCATATAGTTTCAAAAAAGCTGCTGGCTTCCTCCATCCTCTTTGCCTCTCGTATAAGTACCTCCTGGAGATTGAAAGGGACTAACTCTGATTATCATCAGTGTAGGTCAGCATAGGGAAAGTAAGACACTGAAAGACTGCAAATATTTTTAGTAATGGAAAATAAGAGACCTAATCCACCTTACTTTTATTTGTCCTGTTTCTATTAATGAAAACATACTGCAGTATGTTTCACTATCCTCCTTTTAATCAGAAACTCTTCAGGTGCGATCAGTTCATCACGCAATGTTTTACATGGCTGCTTCATAGTTGGGGGAAGAACTCCTCACATTCCTCCCCTGCTCCATTGTGGGGTCCCACCCAAATGCCACAGTCCTTCGTGAAGCTGCTCAGGCGTGGGTCATCTCTTCCACAGAGTGCAGTCCCTCCAGAACGGCTGTCCCAGTGGGCCCTCCACGGGCCACAGCCTCCTTCAGGCATCCACCTCTCCCGGTGTGGGGTCCTTCATGGGCTCCAAGTGGATCTCTGCTCCTCCGTGGACCTCCATGGGCTGCAGGGGGACAACCTGCTCCACCATGGTCATCACCACAGGCTGCAGGGGAATCTTGGCCAGGAGCCGCGTTACTCCTCCCCCTCCTTCACTGACCTTGGCGACTGCAGCTGTTCTTCTCACAAGAAAAGTTCTTCACAACAGGCTGGCAGATGCCTCTCAGAATCTCTTCACATCTCATTCACATCTCGTCTCCTCTCCACCTCTTGCAGCCAGACCGGGCTGAGTTGGGCCCAGTCAGCCGCCTGGCGAGAGGCCAGAGGGTGAGGCCTGCAAGGCCCCGGAGGCCTGCGCCTCCCCCTCTGTGCCTCTGCCCCTGCTCAGCTTCTTCACATCTTCTCTTCTTTTTTGTTTTTCTGTTTTGCCCTTCCTAAATAGGTTATTGCAGAGGTTCTTATCACAGAACATTCTGCTACCAATTGGCTTGGCCTTGGCTAGCAATGGGTCTGCCCTAGGCCTGGCTGAGTTCACTGGACAAAGGGGAAACAACTTCTAGTAGTTTCCTACAGAAGCTGCCACCTTAGGCAGCTGAGAAACAGTGGGATTCACCCAAGAAAGGTCTTTTATCCCATTGCCCTGAGGTCTTGTGCCAGCAGTTCCAATGCGGGATGACCCTGTCTCCTATGCCAGCCATTGCCTTTCCTTCCCTGGGCCAGGGTTACCTTCAGGTACCCAAGACATAAACATCTGGTGGCCTCAGTGCCTGTGGTAAGAGCAGCTCTGGAACTGCACTGAACTACAGTGCCTCAAGGAGGAACGAAAGCCCCAGGACCACGAACAAATGTTGCCCTGGTGGCTTCATACCCACATACACCTCATGTTCAACATCTTTGAGACTTGTGGCCTGTACCTATATAGACATCAAAGACCCTCTGCTAGTCTTCTCGCTTCTCTGCTGCCTGCAATGTCTGCTCCCACCCAACCAAAATTAATCTTCCCAGTAGCAGGAACCTGAATGATTATCACTGTGAGAGCAGTTAAGACACTCAGTTGCCTTTGGTAGAGTAAACCCCTCAGAGACATGAGTAAGTAGAAGACAGCTACATGGCAGATGTTTATATATATGCACACACGCACATATACACACACTCTCCCTCTCTAATTTCTTGACACATGGAGAGCAGCTACACATGCAGCACACTTTGTATTGTACGTCAACTTCAAATCAGCCGTGGAAATGGCAGCAATTATGGTAAGCTGAAACCAAACAAACTGCAGCAACCTAATAGTTTCAATGGCAGAAAAAAAAAAATCCCACATCGCCCAGCTGCAGGAGCTGATAGGAAGACAAGCCTCAAGGCAGCTTATGGTTTCCTGGCTGTCATCAGCTAGCAGCTTGGATACTTGATATAATGAATAATCAGTGTTTGAACTGGTGGAAGTGACCTTAAAACATGCTGGGGAGGGGGAAATTTTCACAGTGTGCATTGGGCAGTGGAAGTTGTGGTTTGAATACATTTACATTGGTAAATGTTTGTACATTGGTAAATGTGGGGTGGAATTAAAGCAGAGTGAAATAAAGGCTGTAGTCACTGCATGGCCAAAATATGGAGAGAAAGACATACATGAAACCAGAGAAGAACCTCTGTAGATGACAACAGCAGTTCAAGCAGATATACATTGCAAGTTGGCCTTCTCTTGAGTGCTGTATTCATTACACAGGTCGCAAAACAAGCTGGTGGGAAGCAGGAGGGAAGGTCCTCAGTGGGCAACCAAGTAAAGTCATTAAAGTTGTCTTCTTACCAGTGCATTAACAGCACAGGGAGCAAGGCTTTTTCTTCCTTTCTCCCTCCTGTCCTGGAGGGGATGCCAGGGATGCGATGTGGCGATGGTGGGGAGGAACTGGCCACCTCCGCCTCCACCTGCCTCCTCATTCACACTGGTCGGTCCTTTGGCAGGGAAGGTGGGCAGCTTTCACTGACTGCTCTCAAGATGCTGCGTGGGCTTAGGTCTGTGGGCAGAAAGCCCGGGAGGAGCCATGGGGTGCCTTTGTGTGGGGCTGAAAGAAGGGGGCTGTCTGGCTTTCCGGGTTCCCTCTGCATCTGCTGCAAGGAACCTGGCAGAACTGCGATCACCTTCTGCCAAGATTTCTGAGAAAACGTATTCCTGAATTGCTTTGTCCTTTTTAGCTGGCCTGGTCACTCTTCAAAAGCCGGGCTTTAGAGGGAAAAACTAAACCCACTGTGCAGATGTTACAGCCAGGACAGTTAGCATGCAACAGAGGCTTTTTAGAAATGCAGAGGCATAAAGGGGCAAAAGAAATGAGGTACTGGCTTGGAGAAGGGCTTTCATCGTGCATCTCTGTTCTCGTCCCCAGAACTGCTGCCTTTTCATTAAAAAATGACCTATTGGGAAATTTGGCACATGGACAGCTTTTTTTTTTTTTTTTGCTAAGAGACCACCACTCACTTTTCCCTCTTCTGCCTCCTTAATTTAGGTTAAATTTAAAGGAAATAACTTGAGGTTTGGAAACAAATATCTCTCGAGAGCAGCTGAGTAGTATGGTATGGAATGAAGCCAATAGCTGTAGAGATCATCTAGTTTGAACTGAGGCAGGTAAAGAAAAGCCAGGGAAACCGAACCAAACCTTTTCTACACACATTGCTAGTGGGCTGTTTTTCTACTGCATTGTGCTTTACATTGCAGTGCTGGGGCCACATCGAAGATATATAATGTTGGTTGATAAATATAGCCAAGTTTGTAGGGTGCTGTGCACTTAGTCTGCAGGCTCACAGACACAGCTGCCTACTGTGTGCTGGACTACCTGCTATCTCTTTTACCCCTCTGTGATTTGGGGTGATTTTGATTTTCCCTCAGGCAAAAAGAAAACACGTACCCCACATTTACCATGAGGCTGGCAAGCTGGTAAGCCTTTACGAAGCTACCTTGAGGCAGCTGGTGCAGTGTGAAGTTTGCACTTCTGCTTGCCCAAATGTAGCTTGCTCATGTGCCTGGCCGCTCTGGCAAGAGCATCCCTTCACAGGGACAGAAAGGGCTCCTTCCTCAGGGCTGGTGAGGAACAGTGAAGATAGCAGAGGTCTGTACCAGTACTGGGAAACACTGTTTTGCGGAGACATAGAACTGCAGTTTCTTTTTCCCTTTCTGCTCTCACCACAGATGCACTGCATCATCATCAAAATGTTTCCTGTCCTTACCTAGTGGGAACGTTAGAGTCTGTGATGTGGGGCAGAGAGAGTGAGAGATGGAAGCCTTCTTTAAACCCCCAAACCACAGCAGAAGTCACTGCACCAGTGAAGAGCCACAGCGCTCCACTTCTCCGTTTCCAGCTTGACCAGTCTTGGTTAAGTTAAAAATACAGCCCAGACCCTGGGCTTCTCAGACACAGTCGTCTTTTAAGCAGGACACTGCCAGCAGTGGTGGTGATTGATTTGATGAGGACCACAGGCCCTTGGCAAATGGGCTGCATCTGCACTTGCCAAACCGTCTGCTGTTCAGTTATGCTGAAGTGAGATTTCTGTGCTGTGGTCACGAACAACCTGATAGAGAGGTTCTAAACTGACCAATCTGCAGAGCAAGTCTGCTGGGTAATTTTAAAGGACTAAAATAACTTTTGGAACAGGAAATGAAGAATATGCACAAGTGAAGTTCCCCTCTGCTCCCCTGGCTTGTCTTATAGCTCTATTTTACCTCTGTACGGCTGCCCTTGACTTCGTCTGTAAGTGATGTTATTCTGTCAAAAAGAAGATGATGTATTGACCCAGGCAATCACAAATGAGTAAGAAAACAGAAATCTGTATTTTCTTCACTTCTTAAGCCCACCCGCTCAAACACAGCAATTCCTTGGTGTAAGCAAGCTCAGTCATTCTGTGGCTGGCAGATAAAAGTCATAAAATATAACAAGTCCCAAAACAAATCCCCCTCCAAGTGTCTGTAAGAAATAAACCAAACAGAAGAATGGAAAATCCTGTGTGTATTTACAGTGGACAAGTGTGAAAAGAGCAGCACCTCTCTTCTCAGCCTAGCTTCCTTGTCCAGAGCAACAGGGGTTTGGATGCTTTTGCAGGGACGTACTGTGCCAGAGAAGGTGGGGAGGGATGCTGGGGAAACTGGGCAGTCGTTATCTTAATGATGCACCAAGCCTGGAACATTTAAAAAACAGATGTAGTCTTTGGAAAAACCACAGAACGGACAAAAATATATGTGCTCATGTTCCAATTGAGTTGAAAGAGAGAAGTCATTCCAAGCACTTCTTCAAAAGTACTCTTTCTCTGTAAAATAGAGTGCTGCAATTCTGATGAAAAGTGCCCATGAAAACCAAGTGTTACCAGAATGCTATTTTTGTGAAAGCAAGCCTGTTGCTTACTTTACTAAAATCTAATGTTTTCACAGAAATTGTGAGCTTGGCAGATCTTTCATGAAGTAAATATTTATCTTGCTTACCACAAAGTGTCAACACTGCTTTGGGCCTAACACTTACCTGGATGTTAGTTAATTTTTATTATCTTGGTGAATTTCAAAAAGTAAGAAATGACCACAGTTTAAAGTTAAATCTGGTAATAAAAATTAATTAATTGACATATATGTCCATGCAGCACATACAGTGAACTAAGTCTTCAAAGCTGAATTACTAGTAGGCTCGTAAGTCTGTCATTAAGCCCTTAAGTGTATACACAGGCATCTAAATATTTATTTCAATTCCAAAGCACAGGATAAGGCACTAATTTTAAGTGTCCAGATTCGTCAATGCAGACGTTGTTGGACTGTCAGTCAGGTGAAGCAACCAACAGTAAAAGAAAAGTGTCTGGCAAACACTCCTGCGGGTAAGCGTGCAGTAGCTGTGATTTGTGGTGACAGGGAGTGTATGAGATGCCAGGACATGGCAGCCACAAATATACCGAGATGAACTACAAGTTCAGTGCATTTTAACAGGAATAGCTATTATCCTCAAATTCCTATCAGCAGCAAATCACCTGGGCTTTGCTGCTTATTGCCTTTGATGCTCGTAATTTTCCTGGTAAAAACATTTAGACAGCCAGTGAGGAGGCAGAAATTATAACATGTGATTTAGGTGACTGACTGCCCACATGAATAACAAGAAGGGAGCAGATTAAATTAACATTTTCCACATAGCTTGAAGCATGAACATAATTCTGCCAAAGCATTTGGTGCACACTTGCAAGTAATACATTCAGGGAAAGGCAGGACTATTTTGTAAGTAATTTGCTAAGGGAAACAAAAAGCTTAAGGAACAAGTTTATAACGTAATTTAGGGGCTTAATGATGCAGATAAGCATCTAGTGGGAAATTTATGCCTATGTGCTTTTGAAAAATCCAAAAGTATGTCCAATTTACAACTTTAAGTTGCTAAATACCTTTAAGCTTTGGTCTTAGTTTCAAAATAAGTACATATTTGCCACAAAGAACATGACTTGGGTGAGTATATTGCTGCATACTTCTTCCCAGTCCATACAGGTGTGGGCTGTAATGTGACACATATTCTGCAGCAGATAGGTTCATATTCCTATGATTATAGAAATGCAACAGTAAATTATTAAAAATGGCTTACCAGAAAAAAATAATGTAACAATCCCTCCAAAACAGTACTGGGGATATGGATTGAAAAGGGAATCTGTACCCCTATATACCTTGTAGTATTGGATAGAAAAAGTTTGAAATGATTGCAGGGCTATACATTAGGAAACAAAAAAAAAAAAAAGGAAAAGGCTTTGTATACAGTTTATAGTAAAAAAAAACAAAAGAAGAAAGAAATTTCTGGTTTTGCAGAAGAAAAATCAGGAGAGAAATAGATTCAGTTGCATAGATATGCTCAAAAACTGAAGGGATGCAAGGAAATGATCACTAGAAGAATAAATTATTTCCTTCAGTGGGCAGAGTCTGAATATGCAGTTGGAAGAATGCAGTCTTTCTTACAGAAAATTCGTTCCAGTCTTTATTCTAGATGTTAGTGTTAAAAAGAAAGATGACCTCAAGAACATAATTTCTACCAAAAAAATCCTCCATAATTCTTAACAGGTGTTGTCTGCACCCAGAAATGGTTGTTTGATGGCGCAGATCATTATTGTTTCAGCGTTACTTCAGCTAATCTTTGACATGCAGTTAAGGTAACCTGAGCCACACCATCTAAAATCAGAATGTCTATGAAGACTTTTATATCTCTGCCAATAGGACCATCATAAAGAAGCAAGCCAACACAAAAGATCCAAACATTTTCTTTCTTTAACAGTTAACCTTTTAACAGCAGTTTATTTCAGAAAGGCACTGATGTAAGACAGATTTCATATAAGGCTTCAAGGTAGATCACATACACTTTTCTAGCCTCCTGGGTTTTTGGGTGGGTTGTTTTGTAATTTGTTTTTGTTTGTTTGGGGGTTTTTTTTGTGTGTGTGGTTAGTTGTTTACTTACAAGAAACCTTTCTCCTGCAGCAGAAACAGTTTTTCCACAACCAGCTTCCCTGGAAAGCTTGTCCTTGCCCTGATGAAGTCCACCAACACCATCTGGGCTGAATGAGCCACTGCCTCCCCTGCTCAGTGCCAGTATTGTCCAGTGTGATCGATAAGGGGTCGGGCTGTGGGTTGGAGGAGCATTCACAGTGCACCGACATCTGGAAGTCATTCCCAGCTGGAGTGGACCGTGAATGCACTAGGCAGACAGGATCCTGTAACGTCTCTCCTGTCTCAGCCTTAGCTGCCTCTGATGGCCAGATAATGAAAGCACTACTGTGAGTGAAAGTGTTTATGTGTTTGTGTGTATGTGCTTTTTTTTTTCTGGTGATTTCTCGCATGCTTTGCAGACAGTGAGCATGGACATTGCAGGGAGAGGGCAGAGATGGAGCAGCGTGCCGGGGTGGTGTGATAACCACCAGCTCCTGTACTGTGATGACCTCCTTTTCTCCTGTCTGTTGCAGTAACATCTTGCCTGTTTTCATTAGGGCTTTCTGCTTGGGAAACAACTTTGACCTAGAGCATGTTTACAAGAAGAGCAGCATCAGCTAACACCGTCTAGCCAAGTGGATTTATTTTCTAAATGTTTTTCTTTTCCAATTACTTTTTGAATAAGAACAGCGTCTCTTGAGTTAACTCACCAAACAGTGTGAAGTCATTACACCAATTTAAAATCCACACATCATTAGAAACCCTTGCCAAGGTTCACATAAATAAGTGTGTTTCCCTGTCTGTGCTGTCCCACTGGAGCAGACCAGTGAACATGGGAAGTTCATTTGCCACAGCAGCTAGAGTCCCACTGTGTATGCATTGGAGCTGCCTGAGGAGCCAACGACAGTTCTCAAAACCAGTGAAATATTTCTCTTGCAGTTCCTCCAGGAGAGGGAGGGCAGGTTTTGGAGGCTGCAATTTGGTGGCATGCCAAGAAGTCATCATATCTTAGATATGTTCATGGCCCTTGTGACCACGCCACTGAACAGATCACTAACGTCAACATCCTTGTCCCCTCAAATATCCTGCAGGAACCCCTGCCACTGCTCCTGTCCCATGCAATGTCACCACAGTTGTGCCTGTGATGGTGTGTAAGTGCAGCCCTGGAGCCCTAGTCAGGGCCTATCACCTCACTGGCCCATTGCAGCAGCTTTTGAGATACATCTGGGATCATCCCAGCATATCCCAGGAGTAATGGGAAGAGAAACTAGGTACCTCCTGCTATCTTAATCCAGATGCTTTGCACAGACAGATTAGATGCCTTGTAGCAGGTACCTGGAGCATACCTGGAGGCATGAGCTCCAGCTGTCCACTGGAGCTTGCATAATGACATCGGTGTACTGCAAGATCGTGTAACCCCGAGAAATGCAGCCCCAAAGGCAGAGTGCTGGAGAAAGGACTGAGAGGGACAAGCTAGAGTCATTGCAAGGAGCTTCGGAATTGGCTTGTTTTCATACACCTTTTAAATGTTCAGTTATAAAAAAACCCTAAATCCTAATTTCCATGAAAATGAATGTGCGCATATTGTGTTAGCTTTTGAAATGATCATAGGTTTTTTGCACGCAATGATCTGCTGATTTATTTTGGTTAACTAGTTAACCGCTTACTGGTATTTCCAAGAGATGTGGCTGGGTTATAATACATTGAATGACATAGTGTGGACAGTTTGAAATGCAGAAATTGAGAAGTACATGCGTATACCTGCTAGCAGCCATGTGATAACAAATTAAAATATCTTATATTTCTGATCCAAATATCTACCTTTCAGCATTAGCTGACATAATTTTTCTTTTCTGCTCAGAGAAAAAAAAATGGAAAGGTAATCTTAGACTGAAACTGCTCCAGAATCTGTTTTGTCAGCTATTAAACAGATCATTATTCCAGAGTAATTATTTTCCATTCCCTCTGAACTTACATTATATATAAATAATAGAAAAATAACTTTCTCCCTCCAAAAAACACTCTGGCATGAAACTCTCATAAACTTCCTAGAGTGTGCATGAGCAATAACAGATAACACTTAGTAAAAGAAATATTTTAGATGTTTTATAAATTCTGTTAAACAATTTTATTGGCAATAGAAATGGGAAAATGCTTTTTAATGTTCTACTTTGTCTAGTAATGCAGAAATCAAAGGTATAAATCAAAATAATGTGTCTCACTATGGTCTGTTGACATATGGTGTTATTTTAGATACCTGCGTAGCCACTTTGCTTGTTAGAATAAGGCTTTTATGACAGTTTTTGAACTAAATTCCCATAATCCTTAGTTTACTAGTGTTAAAAGCCTAGATAAACCTGTCTAGTTATGGTTTAAAGCAGAGATTTTTTCTTTTCTGCCAAAGCAAAGATTTGTGTATGTTATTCACTTCTGATGCTTCCTCCTAGAAGGATGTCACACTGATACAAGCCTACATGTCTAATCTGTAGATGTGTTTGTACTCCTGTTTTCAGATGATGATCAACAAAAAGTCTTGGGTCATATATATTTATGTTTAAAACTATATGCTAAACTTGCTTTATTTAAATCATTTGAATAATTCAAAAAAGGATTTTGTAACATATGATTTAATGTTGTTGACTGGTTATAGGATTCTCAGGTCTAAGTTGTTAAATCGGTTGTTGAAATGATTCTCCAAGCTTTTATTTAAGATGGCCAGCAGGCATGAAGTTTAATTTCAGCATTTCTGAAGATTGGAATATATTTTTTTGCCTGAAGCATGTTTATTTAGAGCCCATTTGAAATAAAGTCAGTAGAAATGTGCTAGTGTAATCCACTTAATTCAATGTCTTCATCTTGGATCCAGCATGGAAATTGTGGCTTGGTACTTTGAAGCTACTCGTGTAATGCTCCTGCTTTTAAAAAAGGAGATGTTCTAACATTCAGACTATTGAGAAGAAAAGGATGGCTATGGGAGAGTAAGTGAGAAAGAAAATGAATTTCAGGCATTGGAACAGGCTGCCCAGGGAGGTGGCCGAGTCATAGTGCCTGGAGGTATTTAAAAGATGTGCAGATGTGGCACTTGGGGACATGGTTTAGTGGTGGACTTGGCAGTGTTAAGTTTGCGGTTGGACTCGATTATCTTAAAGGTCTTTTCCAGCCTAAATTATTCTATGACTCTATAATTCACTGGATTTGGAATTTGCTGGAAAATTAGCATCTAAAAAGACGAGACAGTGAGAAACTGTCATCGGAAAGTCCAATGAAAAGTTTTAATTTTTTTTGCATCATGGCAATGTGTATATATGTGGTGGTTTTTTAAACAGATTTTCTTGGATTCTCAGTGTTTTACAAGCCAGCAGAATATTCGAACTAGAGTTACAAAAGCATTATTTGTGCTCATTTGACCTGTGCAGTGAAGGATCCTCCATAGAAAGAGTATGCAATTATAATATAACTCAAGAGTTTACCAAATGTGATAGGGACATAGAGGATGAAGCAAGGCCTCACTCAGAGCTTCAAGCCAGTGGCCCTGTTGCTCCAGGCATTCAGGGGACAGACCCCCCTTCCTTACTTTCCATGGTAAGGACATGGTAAGCTCTCATCACCTGGTGTGCTCTGAGCGAGTGGTGGCTCCTGCAGTCACGTTTTACTGGGGGTCAGAGAGAACTCCCATTGTAAAACAATCATAAGTGTTCATTATTTCCTTTCAACTCCAGGCCACAAAGTCTCTCTGCTACCCACTGAGGGAGGCTTAGGAAGGTGAGGAGAGGATGCTGAATGCCTGGAACAGCTGGATTCATTACATGAAACCGCTACACAAAAACAGGCAAAAAAGGGGCTTGAAATTGTGGAGGGAAAGATACCAAGTGCTGGTGAAACCGAGTCGGGTAAGGTCGTGAGTAAAGAAGTAAGTAGGAGAGAAGTCTGCTTACCTTGGGCTGCAGTCCCAGTTCAGCCAATGCGACCGAGCAAGGACAAGGACACGGAGGGAATAACAACAGCAGCTCTACCCTTGTAGCATTTTGGTACAGCTCATCTCTGCAAACAGCTTTGAGGCTTGCTTGTGTACCATGCAAGCACTGCAAGGATCACATTGCGTTTGAAATAATCTGGTTCTCTGCTGGTACAGACAAACCCTTAAAATTCAGCAGCTGTCTCAACATATATTCACAAGCAACTTTTCCCATCTGTTTGTCTGTCCTCACGTGTTTTGTATAATGTGCACAGCAGCGATGGATGAAAGAACGGTTAAGGGCAGAAACAAAGGCATTGTTTGTCACGTGAAGCCAAGCAATTATTAAAGCTATTGTGGATAAGGATGCCGGGCTACCTGTGTTTAAAAGAGACTTAAGGGAGTGTTAATGCTGAACCTTCAGGCAAAAAGAGCTTGTTTGACAAAGATATTACCTCTAATGCATTGAATAAGCAGAGATTCAATGTTAAAATACTATTGACTGAGCTCTTTGGTTTACAGAATGACATATTTTTGCTCCCATAATCCTTTCAAGTTTAACAACAACCGCGGAATGGTATTATGGAATTATAATTAATTTGTATTTTTCAGCTCTAGTATAAAGCCAACAAATTTCTCTGCTGTCCCTTTGAGTGAGTACAGGTTATGTTCCATAGAAAGTGCATCAGGCTTAAGGAAATGTTATGAATTCTGATACTTCTTCATCCTTGTGCTGAAAATTTGTCTTTGTGTCTTGAGTTACTCAAATCCTTTTTCAGCTGATTCCACTGTGAAGTTAAAGCCATCATCAGAAAGCAGGGATTCAAATTCTTCAGAGAAAGAGTGTGTGTACAGATATCACCAACCAAGGTGAGAGAGGATGGGCCTATCTCTACGGTGACACAACCAGCATTATTGTGCTGCATTGCATTGTCAATAGTATAATTCCCTATAGATATATAAAAACATATATATTTATATATTTCCCTAAGTTTTAATGTGCCAGCCTCAGCAGCTAAACCCTCACCAGCATTTTCGGCATGCTGGGTAATAGAATCGTAGAACCATAGAATTGTTTGGGTTGGAAGGGACCTTTAAAGGTCATCTAGTCCAACCCCCCTGCAAGAAGCAGGGACATCTCCAACCAGATCAGGTTGCTCAGAGCCTCATCCAGCCTGGCCTGGAATGTTTCCAGGGATGGGGCATCCACCACCTCTCTGGGCAACCTGTTGCAGTGTTCCACCACTCTCATTGTAAAAAATATCTTCCTTGTATCTAATTTGAATCTACCTCCTTCTGTTTTAAAACCATCACTCCTCGTTCTATCACAACAGGCCCTGCAAGGAGTTTCTCCCCATCTTTCCTGTAGGCCCCCTTTGGGTACTGGAAGACCACTATCAGGTCTCCCTGGAGCCTTCTCTTCTCCAAGCTGAACAGCCCCAACTCTCTCAGCCTGTCCTCATAGGAGAGCTGCTCCAGCCTTCTGATCTTCTTCGTGGCCCTCCTCTGGACTCACTCCAACAGGTCCACGTCCTTTTTATGTTGGGGGCTCCAGAGCTGGACGCAGTACTCCAGGTGGGGTCTCACGAGAGTGGAACAGAGGGACAAAATCACCTCTCTCGCCCTGCTGACCAGGCTTCTTTTGATGCAGCCCAGGATATGATTGGCCTTCTGGGCTGCAAGCGCACATTGCCAGCCGATGTTGAGCTTCTCGTCCACCAGCACTCCTAAGTCCTTCTCCTTGGGGCTGTTAGTTGAGTGTGGTCTGTACAAGGTGATACAACTCCATCAAATGAACAATCCAGTCAACAGAAAAAAAACCACCCTCAGGACAGAAGTGAGCTTGAAGATTAGTAGATGTTTTTAACCTTTTTTTTTTTTCCTTTTTTTTTTCAAGCATCAGGAAGAAGGTTGCTTAACTCCCTGCACAAGATGTTGTAGTTGTCACATCAAGGATGATGAGAAATATTTGAGCTGCAGAAAAAGGATCACAAAACAAGGCTTTATTATAACACAACTTGGGGATTGTTGTCTGGCTTGTTTTTTAAAGCAACTGAAACTTCTCACAGGGAAATATGTATCTATGGTAATATAAATTCTATGCAAATATTACGCATATTATAAGCGATACAAAAAGATAATGGCTGAGTGTTTCAAGACCTACTCTGAATCTCTCATTGGTATTAGCTGCAAACCCTTCCTGACCTTGTGAAGAGGAGAAGGAGGAAATAGCTCTGCTCAGCAGAGGAGCTACCCAAATCCTCCATGCTTGTCATGCACATCCTGCCCCTCGCAAACCATTACAACTGTCATTCAGAGCCAGTTTTTCGCAGATGGGATTTTCTCTGGCTGACAGCACAGTTTCTGTGATGGATACTGCTCCGCGCCCTGCCCTACCCTCGCAGTGCTCGCCTGCTTGCTCAAGCGGTCCAGTTTTTCCAGCGCTTTGCTGGTGGCGGCCAACGTGTCACCGGCAGAAGTTCGAACTTTAGCTAAGGGTGCTGGAGCCTGCTCTGTGCTTGCACTGATTGGAAATTTCCAGGCTGCAGATAGACCTTTGCAGGCCCCAAACAGCTGCAGCTTGTAACTGTAGCTACAGTTGTTGCTGGTCTGGCTTGTAGCTGGCAAGGAGGAGGATATTAAAATCCCATAAAGATACTATCAAATTAGAAAATACTGTACAGTGTGCTTTTGTTTCTTTTAAGGATGAAGAAACCAGATGAGGGAGGACTTGAGGTCCCTCTGTGCATATATGCGGAGCGGAAAGAAATTACGTTTAACTGACCCCTTGATGATAGGCCTCGATATTTGACTGTATTTAATCATGTATGGAAAAGACAGTTGCACTTCTCAACAGCTGCTCTCACTCTGAGCTTCAAGGGGCTAACGAAAAGATCAGGTCTGGGCAGGGATTTACTCCCTCTCTCTCCCTCCCCCGCAAAAACCTGCATTTTGGAGTTCCTGGGGGAAAACAAAACAAAACACGTTTTTTACTGCCTTCAAAATTTTACTGCCGTTTCACTCACATCCTCGCAGCATTGGTGGAAGCAGATGGCCGAGAAGAAGAGCAGGCCCCGCAGGTGTGAGAGCATACTGCATACCCCACCAGCTTTGGGATCCCCCGTCAGCGGGGTTCGTCTTCACCCAGCCACGGAGGAACGGTCTTACTGACTTCCTGGGTTAGAGTCGGAATGGCAGTGTGGTTTTTCATTCTGTTTCAAAGAGTTTCAACCCCTTTTCTGGGAGGTGACCGGCCACAGCATTGTCATGCCAATACCTGGCAAGGCTGTTAGCAGTCAGGGTGCACAGAGGGCAGGGTGGGCTGACTGATGGATTGGACTCCCCCTAGCCTGTAAAAAAAGACGGCTCTTTCTGAACGGAGTCACATTCCAGTATCAGAGTGCTCTGGTCTGCCCAGATGTGCCAAAACTCAGGTGAAATGTTTGGGATGTGTGGGAAGAGTAGGGATCACTTTCCAATCTAATCATGTTGAGGGATAATTTCTGATTTCGACTTGAGCTTCTTTATGTTCCTGATAATTTACCCAAATATGTGCACTTCAGAATCTGCTTGACAGATTTAGAAATAGAAAAGAAAATTTGGGGTGTAAACTTTACCAGAATATGTTTAATGCTGCTCTATGTATTTTAATTGAAATATAAATTAAATAATTATTTCGCTTGGACTTGTTTCGCCAATAACCTTCAATAAGCATTAAATATAACTGAATGCTACCGTTTTAAAATGATTAAAATGTAAAACCAATCTTCTGGAGAGGAAAGAGGTGGAGTATTCTAACAACTGCTTCTACACTTTGCACATATGTGGAGACATTAATTTTAAGTGTCCAGATTAGAAGGTGTTGTATGACATGACCCAATATTAACAAAAATAACCTTTTCAAAAACAGGTTGTTGAAAGTATTAGGCGTTTAAAACTCCAGCTGAATATGGAGACGCAATTTGCACAACACCTAAACTGCAAACACAGGGAACGGTGTCTGGCTTCACTTGTTAGGTGCGTCTATTGCTCACGTCAATGTTAACAGTAATTGTGCATGGGGAGTCTCTCTTTTAATTTTAAGCTTCAAAATGCACAAAAGGAAAGAAGCAGTTCAAATTGCTTTCCCACAGTAATACGGAGAAGGCCCAGTGCTTAGTGTAAGGGAGCACCAGCATGTCAGCCTTACGGCTGCTAGGTAAAGCATTGGCACACTCAGGCTCCCGTTCTTGCTGGGACTCACAAACCTGGTGTAGTGCAAGCAGTAAATCATCATCCCATTTGTTAAATTAGTTAAATGCTATTATTTAAATAATCAGTGGGAACATTTGTCTACACAGGTGAGTTGTTCAGAAACATAACATCGCTTATTCCAGTTACAAATGGGAGTGCTTACTGTGCACTTACTGTGCTTTGCTCCTTTGAACAACAAACTTTCTGATTTAAATAGTGCTCATCATTATGCATGTAAACAAATGCAGTTGCCTGCTTCACATCTACAGTAGGTATTGATATGCAGTGAAATGACTTGATATGAAAAGTGTGGTCAAGAAGCCTCCTAGTGATATTCTTACGCAAGTATGTTTGGGCATATCAACATGTACTCAGATGCACACTGATATTCTGACCCAAACTGAGTAATTACTTCTGTGATTAGGTTTTTGTGTAAACCGCGACTCAGACTTCATCCTTTCAACAAATGCACTTTCATTTATGCTTTTATAGTTATGAGATCTTCATAGTTGTAAATCAGGTTCAGGGAAATTAGGAATAAAAGAACATTTAATGATCTTAAAATAAACTGCCAAAATGATATTGGCTACAGAAATATCTTTTGACAGCAACAGTTCTGGTGCTGATTATCACAGGAAGTTCTTGGGGCCAAAAGCATGCCAAGACCATTTAAAAAGACTGGATATTAACGCAGATAAAATATACCTCAAATGGTTATAGTAAGTTATTGTCAAAATATTTGAAGAATGCTTGACCTCATGTTACCCAGCTTAAAACAAACTCTCTTGTCAGAGCAGAAGGTGGGGCCTATGTCAAGAACACTTAGTCTAAATCCGACCATGTTTTGTTGTTTTCCACATTATCTGCTAGGAAAACATGTTTCTTCTCCTTTGAACAGCTTCCTCTGACTGCTCCTATAATGCCACTTTTCCTGCTGCTTTTCCTTCAAACACAGAAATTCTGTTCCTGAAGGAAAGACCTTTCCAAAAAGAAGCAATAAGCGATATTGCTATCAGTTTCATCAAATGCTCCACCACAGCACACTGTGAAGTACAAGCTTGTTTTGGTAATGTGTTGGAAGCTTACTAAAGTTTCTATTTATGCAAAACCTATGTAAATCAGTTATGAAAGCCAAAGTTTAGAGCTGGGCAAAAAGGGTTTTGTTTGCTTGTTTGGTTGGTTTTTGTGGTGAATATTTAAAGAAAAATTTGCAGAATTTTGGATGAACTGGAATAGAAATGAAGACTCCAGCTAGACCCAAATACTATTTGCAGTTCAGGTAATTTTGGGAGGGCGGGGAAAACATTCTTAACACTTCAGTTTAGGTACTAAACCTAGATACCTGATCATATATCTAAACTTTGCTTCCCTCTAGGGCTGGTGGGAAGAAACAAGCACTGCGAGCAGTCAGATGTCAGGGGCCTGGCTAGATATTTGGCAAGCTTTGGGGCTGCCAAGGTCTGGTTGTGAGTTCTTGCTTGCTGCTCTCTGCCTTCACTGCATCCCAACCTAAATAAAATATCCCCACATGAGAGAAGAAAAGAAAGGCTGCCCATTCCTGTCTGGGACTGTCCCTAGGGTCTTCTCTCCAAAGCGAGAAGCTCAAAGCACATTAGTGGAGCGTGAGGTCTGCTTTTGCTTCCCATTTGCAAGCATCAGAGCTGCTTCTGGAAGTTTCTCAACAGTTTTGCAGATCAGTTCACTCAAAATTTGTCCGTGTTATGCATAAGCCATATGAAATTATGCAAATCTCTCACTAGATCACACTAGACCACCACTTTGCCATGCTGATGGAAGTACTATGAAAAACAGAGATGAATGATTTTTTTTTTCCTGCGGTGAATAGTTGTATTCCTTGAGTAATGCTTTCAGTGAAAAAATGCACCACTAGATTTACAATTTTTAATGATTGATCTCTGCTGCCATACCAATGTTTATTTTACATATTTTTCTTGCCCTGCTCATCACACAGAATTTTTCTTACAAGCAAAAGGATGATGGATGTTCTTGGGCTGGGAATATGCAAAAAAGCAAAAAGGGTATCCACAACTGAAGTGGAATTCAAAATAAGAAAAAGCTTACTGAACTTCCAAGAATCCAGTTAACATCTAATCAGCATTCCTAAAACTTATTTTATTTTCGTTGCCTGCTCTTTGTTGAGCAGGTGTTGCTTCTAGACATTTAGATCCAGGAGGCCAGTTTCTGGTGAACAGAAATTTCCAGTGTTAGCAGCTCTATCTTTAATGGAATTCTTACATTTCTATACTCATAAATGAGTCCTAATCTTGGTTTAAAAAATTGACTATCTCACTTCTATCTACATGACTGACCTAGAACACAGAGGAACAAAAAAATGTAGCATAAATTTTATGGTTTCTGACTTCTGTTCCTGGAAGGCTGCAGGTATTCTAGCCTCCTGCTACTCACGTGATGCTCTAAAACACAACCCAAATGTATGTGAACCCATGGGTAAGTATTGCACACTGAGGGCTGTTTGGTCATAGCCTACTGTATGCACAGAGCGTGGAAAAAGTGGAAGCACCACTGTCTGAGATGGCCTTTCCCTGGCATTTCTGTTTTTCTAGAAGCAACCTCCTTTGAGGTTCATAGGGAAGCAGTCCTAGAGGACTGAACTTTTCTGCAGCCTTGGATGTGCCTTGGATGTTTGCAGAAAGCATCAAAAAGCACCAGAATTTATTCAGATTTAATAGAGGGGGGCACAGCCAGAACACATCACAGGGTGGAGGAGGGGTTGCTGCCTGGATCCACATGAGCTGAGCACTACTTGTTGTTTTTGCTGATGGACGAGGCTTTTGAGTAATTTTACTGCTGTTGCTTCCCTCCTCAGGTATCAACATGCATCCTGGAGATCTCACTGCCGAGAAAGGTTGCAAATCTGCAGGCTCACATTGGTGCTATGTGGTAGGATCACTAGAAAAAACATGATGTCATTATAAAACAAGACATGACACTAAAATATGGGGCTCTGAAAGCCTGTCATTTGCAAGGCTGTAATATGCACTAATGTAGTGAAAGAGAGAGCAACTTAGATGTCATGGTGATAATGTGCACTTACCACACTTCTCTGGGCTGGAAAGAGACTACAACTCTTTATTTTGACAAGGGATAATGTGCATCTTTGAGAGTGACTATGAAAGAAAATTCAGCTTGAGATGTCAAGTAGTCCAGCATGCAACAGAAATCTGCCAACATCTGCTGAGGTGTTGTGTTTTCTTGTGTGAAAAATACAACTCAGATGTAGCAGCAGTCTTTGCAAGGGCCACACCACTTCAGCAGAAAAACACCGCCTAAGGTAGAACACTGTCTGTTTATTTAAAACAAAATTAGGAACCAACAATGTATTATTCATGGTCTTTAGTGTATCCAGATCGTCTTGTGTGTTTCTTTAACTGTTATAAATACAGATTCAGCTTGCCACACACAGAGCACTTCATCTGAATCTCGTCAAATAAGTACATTATTTACATTTCATCCCATCTTAAAATGTGGCTTTTTCTTCTGGGCTTGTAAGTGCTGCAGCAATGCCACACCAACGCAAGGGTGAGTTCCTACCATTGCGATCCAGATGCTTTCCTGACTACTGTGGTGTCAAATGGGAATGCTTTCCTTCCTATCATAAATGGCAGTTGGGCTTTCCATCCTCAAAATAAAATCGGGTCAATCTTTTTATTAAAAAATAATCACCTGAATCAATTAACCAAGTTCCCCCATTTGTTTTCTCTTCTCCTGCCTCCCCTTCCCTTTTTATGCATGAGCAGTCACTTAAAGTCATGCATGTAATTATCTGACAGTTATTTCAATAACAGATAAATAAACTAAGTAATCCTTTTCCCTTTTTATGACTGGAATCTTGTGCTGAGTCTATGGCTCCTTCCAGGAGTGCGGTGCATAGATATTATTACCCTTTTTAGCTACGCTAGGTGGCTTTTATTCCTTTTCACAGATAGACAAAACGCAAAAGACTGTTTGTTTCCATCTCTCTTTATTTTTTTTCCAAGTGTAAACTAAACAACTCCTTTTACATCTCTTGCTGGTTAGCAGCCAATGTAAATGCTTATGCTAGGAGAACAAGCCCATTTCCTGCCGTTAAGGCTTTTTTGTTTATCCTAGGGCTACTCACTGCCACTGCCTGCCCCTGACAGACTATTAACCCCTGTTTCTAGCAGGCATGCCAGATGTGGGTTTCTTAAGCAAATTATTGGTTATTTCACCACATGTCGTTTTTGCAGTTAAGTGTTTCCAGCCTCTCAGAACATTCCACAGAAATAACATCACATTTTCCTCCAACCTGTTAATTAGCATAATTATTTATCAGCCTGAAAACCACAGCTTGAATTTGTTAAGCAGCAGACAAATACACCCTGGACAGTGGCCCAAGAGACTTGAAAGAGTGATGAGAGGCTGTGGAAGCTGACTGAGAGGCTGTGGGAAGGCATGCTGTTTGGATTTCCCTCCACTACCTCCTCTGAAGACCCTTCCAGCTGATAAGACACATCCCTTTTTCATGCTGCAGGCAGAGAGGCTTTCAGACTTACTTGTCTGCCAAAATCTACCCAGCTGTAACAGGAAGATCAGGCTCCAGATGATTGCTCCAAAAACGAGGTGATACGAGAAATATGCACCCTCTGCTATGCCTGGCAAATTGTCCAGTCCTCCCTTTGCATTGGTTTGCTCTTTGTGCACACATCTAATCTCCCTCACTGAAAGGAAGGATGATATTGCAACATTTATAAGACTTCTAGGACATAATTTCTTCAGTCAGCACATGAGATAACGAAGTCTTTGTCCAGCGTTGTGCATACAATATTCATCCTCAGGTCAAAAACTACAGCGCCTTCCAGAATACATTGCAAGCAGCAGGTCCAAACTACTCATTAGATACCAGTGAGAGATGGAATGCAAAATTGGTTGATGCATTTCAAATGCTCAGGTGGCCTCATTTTTTTTCAACTTCAAATGCAGATGCAGAAGGTCCTTCCTGAGCAGGTTGAGCCTCCCTTGCCCCTGGGCCCCGTGTGAGTCTCACCCTAGAAGTGTCTGCATAGGTCTCTGTATGGGGTGGATTGCACTCAACTTCTGAAAGGTTAGGCGTTGTAACTTTCACCTGAATGTGTCTAGGCTGCTTTTATAGCTGCAGCAAGACCTGTACTTCTGCCAGCAGCTGTACTGTGGTTTATGGGTACGTGTTAATTGAGGAGATTCCATGTAAAAATTAATAGTAGCAGTATGGAACAAGGATGGATATGTTTTTAAGTGGTTGCAATGGATTTTTTTTTTTTTTTCAGTTAGACTTCAGAAAAAATGTAACTTGGACAAATGAACTGGAATGTCTGGTGACCACGGTTCAAACATGCTGGTTTTCCTAAAAAATGTTCAGGACATCCAATTATATTCCCAAACCTTCCAGTTCATTTGCAAGCCTACAGACATAGTAGGAAGTATGTAAGACTACAAAGCCATATGGGGCAGTGATCTCCTTTGCTTCAGAATTGCTGAGGATGCTGCAACAGGTTGGTGGCTCTCAGGCTCTAAGATTACTGTAAAATAAATATCATAGCACAATACAGACCAGTTGTCTACATGATGGATTAGTTGTCATTAGTCACCTATTAGACATTAAAATAGCGCACTAAAACGCTCTACTTAATAAACGAGCAGACAACACTTCATTTATTTCAGGAACTGTTCACATTAATGGTAGCAGTTAACTGGCATGTTCCAAAATCTGGTTTGTTACTTTATCTCAGATGATGGACACTAATCTGGGAAAACTCTGTTGGAAGTTTCAAGTCTTCGTGAAATGTGAGGAGCTGTGCTTGCAAGTGTCGTATCCGCAGTTGGTTTTGCTTTATCGTGTTAGTTCCTGTTATGCACTGCAGGCCAGATGGCAGCAGGCTGACATGAGTTTGAATAAGTGGGCGAACAAACACATGGTCCTATGAATGATGAGCGCAAGGCCTGTTTCTCCAGATGCGGTGGGAGATGCTTGATGCAGTAAAACGTAATGGCAGATCGACATTTTAAGGGATCTTCTCTGTGGCTCGAGCTAATCACACCACAAATGGAAACCATTCAACATAGACCGTCTTGATGAAACACATTCAGGTCTTATATTAAGACTTCTAGGTGCCAAGCCTGGGCTCGTGGAACGAATATAGGTACGCATACCTACAAATATTGAGATACCATAAACAGAATGGAGAGAAGTGAAAAATCTTAACAAACTGATGATCTACTGGCCCTTTGCAACTTTATTTTTCAGGTATTCACTCAGGAGTATTTTTAAAGGAATTGAAGGGTTTTTAAAAATAGTCATAAATTTTGCTGATTTAGCTGAGAGGGAGCTGTCTGTCAACAAATAGGAAAGATCATAAATACAGTGTTCATAGAAACCAGCTTCAAATTGTCCAGCAAATTCTCTTTTGATGCTGACAGTCATTCACTCCTTTGTCTTTTGATATATTTTTTTTTCCCTTCTGCATGACAAAAAAAAATGAGTGTTCCTTAAATACCTCAGTTGCTACCATTCACTCATATTCTGTTAACTGTCACAGGAAGGGTCTCAGTGAGAGTACATTCATTTTGGGACAAATTGATGACAGTTCCTCTTTTTGCTATTTCTAGAATGACACATATGGGCCACATTTTCTCACAGGAAGGAAGAAATACTGTTTTAAGCTGAGTGCACAAATACCTGCATAAACGTAAATTTCTCTGGATCAATGGCTAAACCCAATAAACTTTAAAGAAAAATCCTGCTGATTTCAAGTGAAACTAGTTGTGACTGAAAATTATTTTTCAGTAAATCATGACAGTTTTGGGCACTGCTAGATCCCCATGCCAAAATTCCCCAGATCAAGCAATGCATGCTTGCTATGTTCTGCAATTGCATCTGCAGTGACTCACATGTACCAGTGGATATCTGGAGCCCAGATGTTATGTGAAAGGGTGAAAATATCACACTGGCTCAGGGTCTGTTCCTTCACATTGCTCCCTTGATGATTTCTGTTCCCCTCCTCCCCACAATGTAATTTAAAGAGAGAAGAGCTGATAAGGTTTCCACATTTCTCCTTAGGAATCTGTGGCATTCACTTGTGGCTGCAATAAATAGGTCCTTTAATGCCATCAGTAGCTCATAAGAATTTTGAATGCATACTGGAGTACAATGCCTTAACCATTTTTTCTCATTTCCAATTAGGCCACTTGTCCTGCATAAGTTTTGGGTTTTTTTTTTTTCATGATAATGTTAACTGGGAGATTTGGTAACACTAGGTGCTACTGAGACAAGATCAAGACACATGCTTTGCAATACCAAAGAGGTAATTACAGATTCCCTTTCGTGACATCGGCGATAACAGCTCATCCACAGAGGGATTTTTACTCTTTTTTTTCCCCTTAGAAGGTGTTCTGTGCCTTCACTTAGAATTAACTTAGTCACGGGCTAGATAGGGAAAGATGATGTAGTCAATATAGTCACTTTTCCTATAGGCTTGCAATGGAAATTTTCTTTCCAGAAGCTGCAGGCATCAGGATGGGGCAGATGAGATATTAAATTTTCAAGCTTCACTTTCATTTATTAAGTCAAGAGCTTCTGAAGCTGGAAGTGAGGGTGAGCACTCTGTGCGTGCCCTCAGCACTGTTGGATTTCTTTTTATGGTTTTCCCAATGCAAATGTACTTTCATACTCCTTACTTGCTAGCAGAAGCATCATTTTACATGCCTGCATCATCCACTGTCTTCCTGAGCAGTCATTAGGGCAAAGCAGGCCTCTAGAAGAACAGTCTGTTTGAGGAGATTCAGAGCTGCGCTCTGGTGACTTGCCTTAGTGAAAACTCTCAAACCCTGCATGGGTTCCCTGAATCTCTCTTGTTACTTAGACTTTGTCTCAAGCCACTATTAGTCAGCAGGAAGCTGAGCCAGAGCAGGTCGTGAGGAAAAGCTGAGCTCCTCAGGAGGCACATGAGAGTGTGGAGGATAAGAGATCCAGGCTTAGAGAGAAGTAGCAGAAGGAAGCATGCAGCCTGCTCTCACCGTTGCCTCACACAGAGAGGGTAAGAAAGAAACTTAGATATTAGGAAATAATTTTTTACAATGAGAGTGGTAGAACACTGGAAGAGGTTGCCCAGAGAGGTGATGGATATGCAATTCCTGGAAACATTCAAGGCCAGGTTGGACAGGGCTCTCAGCAACCTGATCAAGTTAGAGATGTCCCTGTTCCCTGCAGGGAGGTTGGACTAGATGACCTTTGAAGGTCCCTTCCAACCCTAACCATCCTGTGAAACTTCAAGTTTCATAAGCTGGAGAAGGAGAAGGAAGATCCAGGCAGCAGCCTCCCACTGGCATTCTCCAGTTAACCCACACTCTTGACTCTGGAAGCACCCTGTGAGGTTCAGCTGTCACAGACCAGCGCCTGTAGCTGCCCTCTGCCCTCCACAAGGTCTCTATGGGCAAGGCACTCTGACAAGGACAAAACCCACCCAAGCATCCAGGTTCTGCCTATAAACCATCCCTCAAGGAGAAGGCTCTGACTGTGTTTTAGAGTTACCACCCGCCTTTGCTCTGGTGATATGCTTCCATCAAGTGACCCGTAAACTCAATTCACCTGGGCAGACAGCAGAATCTAGCACAGTTTTAGCCAGTCCTTCTTCTGTAATGACATCTTCCTAGCTATTTTATTATGTCTTGTATTTTATCTTTGCATGAAAAAGAGTTGAAGGTTTTTTTTTTCCAGAGAAAATCCTGCAGCTCTGGTATTATTACTCATCATAGGTACAAAGCTCTCTAGCCTTATGCTGCTTAATATACTTAAATCAAACAATAAAACATTAATAATGTTTGTTATTTAAGATTAGTTAAGTGAACACTGGCATTCACTGCTATATTTCAGCCAGAGGAGCCCATTCACTTTCATTTTCTTTTTCTGTCCATGCTGACAAAACATTTTAAAAAAATTAAAAAAAATTAAAACCATACTCCAGAAATCTCTTCTCCAAAGCCTTTGAAAACTGATAGAAAAATATCTACTTTGACTGTAAATAGTCCCACTCAGATGTCTGGTTTTTGCGGGGTTGTTTTTCTTAATAGACTTCAGAAAGCTGGAAGCCAAAGCAAGTTTAGAATAAAAACTCAATAGAGCAGCAGCTGATGTCAAACCTTAAACATGCCTCGACTCCTGTTGCTCCAGTAAGATATTTGACTAGTGGGGCTGAAAAATTGGAAGAAGCCACTGTGTTGTTTGATACAGTACAAATAACCTCCCTAATTAATACATTTCTTATTTATTTGTAAAGATCCCTAAAACATGGTTCATAATAACTCTTGTTTCTCTCTGAGAAATCAGACAGTGGGCCAAGGAGGCTGGAGAAGCAAGCCCCCTGGGCACCCCGAGCCCCCCGGGCATCACACCATGAACCCAGCTCTCTGCTGCTGGTGCCGACCCTGCTTTCTCCCCAGCAGCGCAAAGGGAGAAGGGGGCCTACCAGCCCTAACTCCCCTGTGCTGGGTTGCGTCAGTTTCGCTCTGACCCTCAAAGTTATTTAAATTTCTTTTTTTTGTGTGTGTGTGTGTCTGTGTGCTTAATTTAATATAGGTCTGAATCTGCGGTGGAATGAATGCCGGAGCCCAGCATTGCTGCAGCAGCTGTAATGAGAACCAGTGGTTGCGCGCACCGTTTCGTGGCTGCTGCAGGCACTCCAGCCCCCACTGCGGCACCCTCCCCTTCCTGGCCCTTTGCTGGACATGGCAGGGGCCATGCTCTGTGGCCTGCTACACACTCAAAAGCTTTCCAGAGGGTTTTGCAGCTGTTCTCAAACTGGTATGTATCTGCAAGACCTCGAGCGAGATCTCACTTCAAATATTCTTTTACATTTCTTTCTGCAGCACCTGTCCGGTGGGTGAGAGCAAACTGCCGAGGGCCATGGCTGTCAGGGTGCAGGAGTCTCCATCATTTGTTTGCCAGCCCACAGGAGACCTGATCTTAGCATCCTTCCAATGTATCCAGGAAAGCAGCGATTAAATTGTATGAATATTTCATTTATCCCTATTTAAAAGTTCACATCTACAGGGGCTTAAAGAAATAAAGAAGACAGATGCAGCCATGAACATGGTTGTGCATCTACTGCTTTTGCAACCATTTGACATTGAGAATTCTGCACTACTCAGCGATCACCAGGGTCTGTAAAGGAGTGTGAAAAATTTCCTTCTGTGATTCTCATCATCACAGTCATGTACCAAAATAACCGTGTCTGTCAGGGTACGGAGAGGTGCAATGTCTGGGTGCAAGCTCTGACTGGCAGCACTTTGCTGGTCACAGCCCTTAGTGGGAGATGCGCTTATGCCAGCAAACTGATGCTTCTGCCAGAACTTTTCCTTTACTCAAAATATGTTTTTAACACTTCTTTGCAAGCATAATTGTTTCTATGTTGGGCATGATTTAGTATACTTCTGCCTGTGCTGGTAACGAATTCCTAATGTAATTTTCTTTAAAACTTCTTCCAGCTTTTGCTGTAGACCTGTGCAGTTACAGCAGTGAGTGCTCAGAATGTGAGAGTGGAGCACTCTTATCTAGAAGGCCACCTGTATTTATCTTATTATATTGTATTGTATTATACTATATTTTATTTTCTGTCCAGAAACAGAAAGTATAGCTCAGACAATGAGGGTAAAAAACTACCTGGGTTCAGAAGCATGGCTTTGCTGTATTACATCATGGCTCTGTACTGAGAGATCTAGGAGAAACTGGAGATGTGCATGGTATATTGCCAAAAAGCATCCGCGAGAAAGCTACCTGAGTAAGTTGAATTTCTGGAGCAACATTTTCCATTTTCCTGATATTAGTCTATAGACCCCTGGTAGTCCACAGACCTGTAGTGCATGCTCAGAGGGGTAATGCTATCCTAATTCAAAGTTAAAGATTAATGTAAAAAGACCTGCTTAGAGTAAACAACAGTATAATTTTGATCCTCTCCATCAGAAGTGTCACAAAAATGGCTTCAGTTAATAACTCTGCTTAGAAGAATGGCTGAGTGACCCAAAAATGCCACAATGACATTTCACCTTATCGCTCCTGGTGATGTGATGCAATGCAAAGCATTCAGGTGTTTTGTATTGTTGGTAAAGATAATAAAAATAATAAAGATAATAAAAATAATATTTTTATGATCTATGTGAAGAGAAAACACAGGGTCTCATAATTAATGATAAGACACACTTAAAGAGTGGGAATTTTCGCAGCTTCGCTCTAAGCCAGCAGTATTCATGAAAAGATCATATGCTTATACAGGAATTGATGGGAAATCTCATTTTAATTTTGTTAGACCACTTAACCTTCTTCACTGCATTTCAGAAGCTCTATTGCTAGCCAAATCCAGATAGTACAGAATAAACTGAAATAAGAAATAAGTTCATTGCAGCCAGTTTCAATGACATCACTTTGATTTTGGGGTTGAATCAGGGCTGGTTCTTACATTCTTCTGAATAGCTCACTTACTCATACCAAGGGCTAACAGGAAATTTACATTTCACTCAAAGATGCAAGAACAAAATCAGTTTTCCATGGAAAGAGTAATTTAGCGGCATTTCCATCCAAAATACTAAGGAAAGTATAAGCTAAGCTTGCTGGCCGAAGACTAGAGGCATGAGAGACTTCTGCCAGAAAAAAATAATCATAAAAAAGCTTTTCAGTTAAATCACAAGTCTAAACTCATCTGAAGTTCAGAAATCCTTTAGAAAATTTGTGGTGTATCTGGGTAAGCCAGAAAAAAAGTCAGAACAGGTTTTAGGACATGGTAAAAAGACTTTGTGGATTTTAAGGAGTGTTATAACTATCTTTGCTATCTTTCTTACCGTACAGTAATATTTTCTAGGATAAAAACATCTGTCATGCTTAATTACATTTTCTTACAAACATAAAACTGGCCAAATTCTGCATCTGGCTGTACTGGGGTAAATTGAGACTGAAGCCTGTAAACTCAGTAGAATAGCCTATAAAATCAACTGAATTGATTCAGATTTGCCTACTGGTAATTTAGAGCAGAGGTTAAGCACAGTTGGCTGCAATCTACGTAAACTGACAGTGTGGAAAAATGGGAAAACAAAGTCTTGCCAAATCAATGGAGTGACTCAGAAAATATTGCCATTGAAATATGGTCCTCTAAGCAGGCTACTCACTGCAAAAGAATTGCTCTCTAGCCTTGCATTCAGACAGAAACAATATTTTTGCTTGAATTCTCGCAATGACCTCAATGTTAAATCAGGTTTCTGAGGTAGAAACCCAGCATATTTCTTGGGGTCATTTTTTTTCTGTAGGACTTGGACAGCCTCTGCTTTATGTATATACTTTTTTTTTTTAACTTTTGTGTATTTTCAGGAAGTGATATCATATGAACATGCTGGTAAAATTAGCCTGAGGCTTTTACTCCGTTTATATACAACAAAAGAAATCTTTGTCACTAATTACTTACAAACTTATTATTGGTCCCTTGTAACTGCATAGCCAATGATTACAGCAGAAAAACAATAATTTTATGTAGTTATGACTAAATACCAGCACAACCCTCATATTATCAATAATCACTGTAATAAAGCTGGCTTATTGTTCTAGCATTAAAAGGTCCCAGTATATACTCGATGCTTATGTTAACTGGAGCTGTGTTTCAGCTTAATATCATTTCTGGGAATACTAAGATAATCAAAAATTACTGGCTTTCATATGATACACATATGCCAGAAGGGACAGCCTCTTGTGTTCAGTCCCTCTCACAGTAAAGTTGGCCTCTTCAAAAAGGACCCACATTTTAATAAATCTCAGTACCTGTGCCTTTTTTTTTCTTCCAGAGAACTTTTGAAAGATACCAGGCACATAAAATGTATCACCATTTTTTTTTTTCCCAATAGTGTGCAATGGTTTCTTATTATGGAACAGTACAAATGAGGTTACTTTGAAACATACATATGCCATATATGAGACAAACAATGTTTGTTGAAAATAAATTTAATTGCTTGTGGAGCTTCAACCTCTGAGCTTGAACTTTATGTTCACGTATCTCTTCTTCTGCAGTATCAGGATATTCTCTGTAGTGGATAAACACAATTTCGATAAATTCAGCCCTACTTTGAAATTTCCTCCAAATCCCTATGGCAAATCTAGATTTATTTTGGGAGAAAGAAAACAGATGATTTAAATTACTTACCTGGCATTGCAATTCTTGGACAGGACTAATGGACAGTATGATAGTGCAGAGCAGCTTTTCCAGAGAGGTCAGTCCCTGAGCACGCCTGCCCAGGGGCTGAAGCCTTTCCCATGCCCAGAAGCTGCTGACGTGAGCACCGCTACGTGGCAGATCCCTGGGCTCCTGACCACAAAATCTGCTGGGAGTTGGGCAGCCCTCACCTCCAGTGCCCACCAAACGCTCATAAGAGAGAGCAGGACAGGGAGCTCCTGTAAATGGAGATGGGCCTATGCAGCTTTTGTCACTCACCTTTACTGAGTATCTGTCAGATCTCGTAAGACACAACACTGTCTAGTGGCTTGGGCTCAAGCTCACTGCTCCACACCTGCTTAATTTTAAATTTTGCCTCTGCCGTGGTGTTAGTGTATGGCCATGGTGTTAAACCATCTCTGTTGGTTCTTTCACAGATGAAGTAGGTGTAATAACATGCTTGTATCAGCTTGAGAAGGAGGTACGCAAAGAAGAAACCTATTATTTCTTAATGACACTGCAGAAAGTGTGAAAATGAGATAAAGTTTAATTCCACCAGTTTTGCCACTTCACTGAAGCCAGGCATTCACTTTGCATGTCTCCCTGCATAGCTTACCATGGATAAATTGCAGGTAAAGACGTGGGGCACATAATGTCTGCAGAGCTCCTCACTGAGGCTGTTGCAGAGAAAGCTCTCAAAATAAGCAATTCAGCCTCTCCAAGGCTTTTCCTTCCTGACAGATCCATACCAGATGGGGACAAGGAAGATGCATGCCTGGAGGCAGTAGTGTGCATGTCAGGGTGAAAGCTGGGCTAGGCTATATTTCTGTACCACTGCTATAACTTTTAAAAAAAGTAATTTCTTTACAGCTGCAGGATAGCCTCATAGTTTGGCTGAAGCGAGAACAATATACATCATTTGCTGAAAATACAGCAGTTGGTTTTTCCCTTCTCCCCGTGCTGCCTGGTTTAGTAGCATAAAACAGCACATGTGCAAACAGATAGAGGTTTGCTTGACAAAGCTTATTCAAAGTACAGTATTCAGGCAGGAATATCATGTCAATCAGAAGACTGCTACTGTCTTGCTATTCTTATATGCAGCGGGAATGTTTCAGCACTTTCATTTAGATCCCTTCCAAAACATTGTCAACCCCTAAAAGCCACTGCTGCCTTTTATATTCATAGAATGGTTTGTGTTGGAAGGGAACTTAAACATCATCTAGTCCAACTCCCCTGCCATGGGCAGGGACACCTTTCACTAGACCAGGTCACAGAAAGCCCCATCCAGCCTGGCCTTGAACACTTCCAGGGACAAGGCATCCACAACTTCTCTGGGCAACCTGCTCCACTGCTTCACTATTCTCATTGTTAATTTTTTTTTCCTGATGTCCAGTATGAATCTACCTCTTTCTATTTTAAAACCATTGCCCCTCATCCTTTCACAACAGGCCCTGCTAAAGAGTTTCTCCCCATCTAAAGGCCACCTTTAGGTACTGGAAGACCGCTATCAGGTCTCCCTGGAGCTTTCTCTTCTCCAGGCTGAACAGCCCCAACTCTCTCAGCCTGTCCTCATAAGAGAGATGCTCCAGCCCTCTCATCATTTTCGTGGCCCTCCTCTGGACTTGCTCCAACAGGTCCACATCCTTTTTATGTTGGGGGCTCCAGAGCTGGATGCAGTACTACAGGTGGGGTCTCACAAGAGTGGAACAGAGGGACAAAATCACCTCTCTTGCCCTGCTGACCATGCTTTTTTGGAAGCAGCTCAGGATGCAGTTGGCTTTCTGGGCTGCAAGTGCACGTTGCTGGGTCATGTTGAGCTTCTCATAACACCCCCAATTTCTTCTCCTCAGGGCTGCTCTCCATCCATTTTCCGCCCAGCCTGTTCATTAAATAACAGAACCAAAGCAGCAAAATGAGGAAAGCATGTAAGCATGTGCTTGCAGTTAATGACTCCACACACATGCTGAAAATTAAATATATACTTTGTGCTTTCCTGGATGTGGGCCAGAGAAGGCAGCTTGCAGGACCAAGTCACTAATGAGTACGGTATACAGCCAACAGCACACTGTGGGGACCTTTTTCCTCTCTGCTGTCTAGCAGTTTTAAAGGAAAAGACTGCAGTCTTCCTTCAGTGCACTACTGTTTTGCACAGAAAAAAAAAAGTGTGATCTTTAAAGGGGATTTATGTCATGACTTTTGAAATGAGAATTACATGAGCATGGTTCTGATAATGGCAGTACGCTCACCTACCCTCAGGGCAAACATAGGTAAAGCCTGTAGCCCATATTGCAACAGAGCAAACTGAGGTCCAGCTCTGCTTGTTGCCACTATACCATTTTTCAAGGTTTCTGCATTCCTTTTGTTTGGTCTTACATGTATAATGACATACAAATTGCCAATTATAACAATTGGTGCCCTTTCCTCCTCTCATCCCTCATGGGGTTGGGCAATAAAAGTAGAAAGAATTTGCCAACCCTTTCCAGAAACATCGCAAACAATTAATAAGTAAGTGTGGGTATTTCTTCCTCAAAATAGAAACCCAGTCGGTTTGGAGGGTCCTTCTACTGGATAAGGAAAATAAAAAATTGTTTTGTTCATTTCATTTCTCCTCCACACACCAAAAAAAAAGAAGAAAAATTGCTGCATTTTTGCTTTTTATTTAATTGGCTTTCCCTGGATTATAATTTCAATGGATTATGGATGAAATCCATCCATGAAGGATGAAATAAAGAGAATTTGAGGACTCATTATTTATGAGAAGAGGCCAGCACTTCCCTTACCCAATGCTTCTTTGGGCTATTCCCTTGTGCACAGCCATTCACATGTACCACAGACTCCAGTACCACAGAACATAATGCACAACAATAGACACGGAGATCTAACGCTTTTCTGCATCGGGAGAAAACAGCACGTAAGGAAAAGATAGGAGGTTTATGTTACTTTTTGGATCTGTCTCTTGACTTCAGTTGCATTAACCAGTTCAACCAAATCCTGACCAGGATCAAGCAGTGAGACAGACACAATGATCAGCTGCAGGGTTGATGCTAGCCTCCAGTTCAGGCAGCTGTGCAAGGCACAGCAAACACAATGCACGAAGGCGAGATAAATAAGAAAACAGGAGAGGAGAGGAAGCATGCCTATGATTTCTAATTTGACCAAATACAACTGGACCACGTCACGTGCAGCAAGCGATCACGTCCACCTCTATCTACAGTGCCTGTACATGTCTGTGTATGGAAATTGCCTCTGAAAACACCACTCCCAGAAGCAGAGGAGCAGCCATGATAGAGAAGGAAATGCTTAAGACAGGAAAAAACAAAGTGCTGCTCTGTGGGCTTGGTAAGCACCAAGGGTTACCCTTCCTTGTCTCCATTCAATCCCAACCCCCTCTCCTCTGCCTCAAGGAAAAATAACTTTGTCTGTTCAACTCAGCTTCCTTCTGCTGTAATGCTAAGGACTCAGAGAAGAGATAGTCTCACATAAATCAAAGATATTCAGACTACTGACAGTTTTTTAAGTGAAAAAGTACTCCAACGAGAAATTTCTGTGTTTAACAGGAAAAGGCTGCAGAGCAAGTGATGTTCCAGTTCTTCTCTTAGTCTGATCTAGCAGACTGAGAATCAGCATAACTACAAATAAATAAAACATCTCAGCCTGTAGCTGCAATGCCAGGGCAACTCACTTCTACTTCTGCCATCTGAATAGTCCTCATATGTTACTTTCCCTCCTTTATCCAATTGGTTGCAAGTATGTTGATGCTTATCTTGAGAAAAAAAAAAGGCTGCATACATTGGTTGTCTTAAAATCCAGTGCT
This sequence comes from Tetrax tetrax, assembly GCA_009806455.1. Classification (NCBI taxonomy): domain Eukaryota; kingdom Metazoa; phylum Chordata; class Aves; order Otidiformes; family Otididae; genus Tetrax; species Tetrax tetrax. Next base: position 160,856 of record WHYT01016030.1, read on the forward strand.
TCACTTCACAGATTCCTTTGTTCTTCTATGCTTGTGGATGGTGACCACCTCTGGTGGCCAGGGGTTTTGTCCAGAGCCAAAAATGATGTCACTGTGGCTTTGAAGCTGCTGGCTTAGGTGTCGTGTACGGATCAGATGCAGCCTTGGTTCTGTCTGCTGGATGGGATAAGAAAGTGTTTTGTCTTCAGGGACTCCACTTCTCTTCCAAAAACACAAGATAAGACATAGGGGGAAACCAAAGGCAAAGGAAAAAAGTGATGAAGGAAAGCAGCAGGGAAAAGAAGGAGTACGGGTATGTGTATTTAAAGCATTGTTTAGGTGGCAGATGTGGGAGTAGAAATATCTGTCAGCTTCTTAACACAGGGCAGTTTGGCTTTTTCTCTGGAATATCGGCCTGTTCGATGGCTGTAGTGTAGTTACAGCTACAAAGTGGATCACACTTTGCCCCTGGTGATACTTCTCCAGCTTTGTTAGTGGTTCTTGCTTGTCCGGTTGCCTACAGGCAGATTCCAAATGCAAGCTGCAGTTCACATTTTCTTACCTGTCCTTTAGCCTTGAATGAGCCCCTGGCTGTCAAGTGGCATTGAAGAAGAAGCTTTTAACAAGTATTAAAAATTTCCTCTTAATCTCTTTGTTTTCATGCTTTTTGACAGCAAAAGCTGTTTCCCAAGAGCTGACGCAGTTGTGAGAAGGAGGTGTTATGGTGGTGATGCAATTGCCGAGGGAGGACAGGCAGAGGGGAGTGTTTCATTCTCTATTCTTCCCTTTGTGTATGGCTTTCACCATGTTTAATTTTCTAATCTTATTTTTTTCTGGCTTTAAATATTTAAAAATCATAAACAAATAAAGATTAGAAAAGTCAAACAGTCTGGGTCTGCCTCTCTGTTAACATAGTGGGTAGTTTCATAATACAAAAGTTTATTTCTAAATAAGGCAAAGATGAATTCTTCCCACATAAGCTGGAGCAGCAAAAAGAAAAAAAATCATTGCTGCTGTTGTCACTGCTATGTTCTAGTGAACTTTATCACCGTCCAGCAGAGTTTTGAGGCAAGGGACAGTTTCTGAGACATGTAAATAAAATAGGTCATTGACAAAACATCTTTAGGCCCCTCTGAATTGTCACTGTTAGAATGACTCAAAACTGTTCTCTCCACATCAGGCAGGAGAAGTACATCCTTCCCTTTGAATAAGGCCATAGGCATCTTCGTTGAACTCAAAATGTAAGAGACGGTCTCCTTTTTAGTCCTTCTTTTTTTTGTCTGGTCTTTCTTCTCAGGAGATTCTTTTTTCATATATCGCACCACATTTGCTGCTTCCTGGGGTGAGTGGGAAGATCCTGTTCAATGCTATTGTGTTCAACATAATCGGATTTAATTCAATGATAACATCCACCTGGATTGGTCACAGATACAGATATGGAACCACAGATACGGAGTGGTTCCTTCATGGCCTGTGAAAGGTCTGCAATCAGCTTCCATCACTCTGTATCTGATATGTCACCCTCTCTAGACATTTAATGGTCACTCCTTGCAGAAGTGATATCTCTGCAAGGTTCCTCCAAGAGCACACATCTCACCCTCATGATAAATCTCATACTGTAGCAAGTATCAGTTACCAGATGCAGAAGAAAAAAGTCTTGGCAATTTTCTTTCTGATACTTACACATCAACATGCAGAACCAAACCATATGTGCTGGATGCTGTACTGAGTACCCTTGCATTATTTTTCACAAACGAAACAGAAACATTTTCTATTAATATTAGTTTGCAACGCATTGTTGCTTTCGATGATATGAGAAAAGATTTTTCCGCAGATGGCAGATGAGGAAAGAAGAAATCAGATCCTGCTTTGCGAACACATTCGGCCCTCAACCCAGGGCAGGGATGGAGCAGCGGCATTTGTCACAGCTAAGGGAGGCTGTGTCCATGGGGATCCCTTCTTTAAATGTTGGCAACACGTTATTGATTAGCACCTGCTCCCCATGTTCAAGTGGGACATTGTAAGTTTATAGATCATATAAAATGTTTCCTTAGGTACAAGGACCGAGGTGGTGTATTTGCACAGTTATTGTTAAGCTGGGAGTGAAATTAATTCAAATGACTTGTGAATCTCCAGGGAGGCAGGAAACGGGAAGCACCAATTTCCATGAGGTAGGACGCACTTGGCCAAAATGGGTTCTTGGTTACACCTCGAACTTTTCATCAGTTCCAGGATCCCGCAGAGACGGGAGCGGAGCCAGGATCTGTCCCGGGGTTGCTGTGCCTCAGCCTGTGTCTTGATCTAAAACGTCGGTCATTTCCCCCGTTCTGTTCCCCCCGCAAGCTTTCTCCTCTTCTGCTTTAATTCCAGCTAACTTATTTTTGGCCGGTGTGCAGTGGGAAGCTATCCAAGCTTTTTCCACAGACCTTATTCTCCACACCGGCAATCACAGCTGTCATGACTTCATAACTATGAAACAGTACTGCAGGCAGGGGTAACAGGCCCCGGATTGTATTCGTCTGGCAGGAGATATAAAGTGGCAAATGCAACCTGTGTAATGCTTGACCTCATGCTGTGTTATTGCAGAAAAACACTTTTATCATGCACACAAATCACTTTACTTTTTTTTTTTCCCTTCTTTTGCTTTTCTTTAGCTCAGAAGGTCAGTATTTTCAACACACTCTAACCACTAAAGAAAAAAATGTGTTCACAAATAAAGTCCATAAATAAGAAATGGGTTATACTGACCCAGGCTGAATACCTGTGGTAACAAGCTGGTCCTCTAAAGGCCATGGCAAAGCTCCCACTGACTTTATTTGGGCTAAGAGTTCACTCTTAACCTTCATTTTCTCAGTATTAAATATGATGCTTGTACTATACTCTGATGAAGGACACATGTAGATCTACTTATATGGCAATATTATTGTATTTTTTTTTTCTCTTCAGTGGAAACTGTCAGAAAAAATAGTAGGAAAAAATTGCAATTGAATGTAGTGCTGAATTTTTTTGCTCTGCTAACCCAGTCCTGCTGAGTAGCTGCTCCATGCTCTTTCCAGTGATTTCGGTTGCAGCTGAAATCCTTCAGCCCTGTATGGGGTGACAAGCCTTGGGCTGTGTTGCTGAGCAGTGTTGGCTTTTCCTTCTTCTTTGATTTCCACAACAGTGACATATCTGTTACATTTAAGGTAATGGCGAAGGAGTTCTTTGTGAAAAATCAGACAATTTACTCCTTTTTGAGGATTTCAGTCTCTCTGGAAAATTTAACGGTCATCAAGCCATCAGTTTCCTTGTTGAGTCTATTAGAAGACATATCTGCTTAGTTACAGAGGTTAGCAGTTTCTAACACAGACATCTCGTGCTCTGCAGCACATTTCAAGGAGCTCAAACGCGTCTTTTCTTTCATCTGTTTCTTTCAGTTTACCGGTTTTAATTAAGCAGTTTCAGGCATCAATTATGAACCCACCACTGAGTGTGGATGAACACACCTGCAACTATGTACAAGACACTGAGTCTGGCTCTGTAAGTCTGGTAACAGTACTTAGTGTTCACTGGGACAATATTTTTCTGCAGCCCTTACCCTATCTTCTGCTGTATTCTGCTGGCTGTGTTGCAGCACTATGCGTTCTCATGAAAATTTGAGGGATTTTTGGCATATGTGTGTGTATGTGTATATATATATATACTTATCTATGTTTTGACATACAAGTTTTATTTTCGTACCTGACTTTTCTTCCTGCCCCACCTTGTGCAAAAGGTATGTTGACATGGGAAACACACATAATCTTACACAGACAGGGACATACTATATAAAAGTGTTTGTTTGTTGGTTTGTTTTTTGTGGCTCCTTATCTTACCTACTTTCTATTGCTTTGGCTATCACATTTTCCTGGGGGTGAGATAGATTTATTGTTGGTTTTGCATCAAGTTGACTGGTATGTCAGTTAGATTATGATCCACCACAAGACTCCCTAATCTGTTGGTAGATTGCATTGGTGCAACCATGGGAGTTTTCTAGGCCTTACAAATTTGTCATTAATATGTAAATCATGCAGTTGTGATGAAAATATATAATCTTTGTTTCTCCAGAGGGGAAGTTTGCCAAACCAAAGCCTGTTGTCCTCTATGCAAAGCATGACTGAAATATGGTGCAATTCTGTAGTGACTTCTGTTTTCAATTCAGAGTAGAAAGGGGCATGAACTGAGGCAAAAATTAATTCTTTGTAATCTACTTAAAAATTTGTGGACAACCTTTGGTCAAAGTCATGACAACCACTAACTGCAAAAGGGTCAGCAGGACTCCACCCACAGTATTTTACTGTAGCTTCACAAGGAGCTACACCAAAGTTAACACCAAAATGCTTCTCCTTTGCTGACATGGTACAGCTCTTAGCTATAAATGAATGAGCAGTTTCAAGGGATTGAAGTGAATGCATCTATCAAAAGTCGGTATTTTTGCTTTGTCATTTCCATTAACTATAGGTAGCCAGCCAAATAAACTAATGTGAAAGCAATTTTACTGCTGCAATGACACAAGTGAACATCTGTAGACAAAAGTCTTTCATAATATTTCTTTTAAATATTTATTTTAGATTAGAACTCCCTTGACTGAGAAAAACATTTTGCAGCTCCAACGTGCTGACTGTACAGTTGCTGAAGAACCCACATAACAGCAGGGGTGAGGTTTTACAGGCTCCACAATAATGTCCAAGCTATTAAACATCAAGCAACAGAATTTTTTTGGCCTAACCTGAGAGCTCTCCAGGGAGAAGTTGTAAAATATAGCCCTGTACAAGATGTCACCCACAGGGGCCACACTGATTTTGTGGATTAAACTTTAAGTGATTAACATTGATGTTTAGTATTTGCTAACAGGGTGAGTGCAGATGTCACTGTGATCGGTTCCTTTGTAACAAACATAGAGTGAATCAGCTGGAAGGGTTAATACTTGTGAAGCCAAACCCAAGATCATTTATCAACAGTAAAATCAAGTAGTCACAGGTTTAAGTGGTTTTTAGGTACTTATTGAAAATAATCACCAACAACACAAAGCACAGTGGAATTTTTTTTGCTAGACAGAAGCAACAGAGGTGAAGTGCAAAAGGCAATGGAAGTCTTCAGGACTCAGAGAAGCTGCCAAAGATGCTTTGGTTCAAGTCATAGATGGGAAATCCGGCAACCTGTGCAAAAAAAACAGAAGGGTGAATGAGGGGATGAATAGAGCCAGTGATTCACTTTATCTTCAGCTTATAAATTGCTCAACTGGAACCAGCAAACATGCTCTTGAGCCAAATCACAGACTATCTATGCCTTACAGTCTTGGGGGTGGCAATGGTAGGTACAGAAAGATATACTCACATGCAGGACAGTCTACCCGCATGTTCTGCAGTTCAGCATGTGAAAAATAGTTAGTTAGTCTTCCTCTCAAACTTTGGATACTGTACACCATGCTCTGGATTCAGGGCCATGCACAATTTCTATAAAAACACATGTAGTCTACATGGAAGTTTTTTATTAAGTTGGGAGCATTGGTTCTGGGAAAAGAGTTTTCTGATACCAATCCTACTTTCTGTTAATCGATCCTGAGAAAACAAAAGGCTAGACTGATGGCCCTGCCAAGAGCAAGTCTTTACATAATGGTTGCACATGCATTATGGCAAGCTAGCAACGTTTCGAACTTCTGCACATGGCCTAGCTGATCTCCTTCCTTCCCACAGACTGCAATGTGTTTTAAGAATATTATCCAGACATTGTACCCACAGCACCGGTGTCTACATTACTAGTGGTGGGCTTAGAAATGTATAGTCCGAGCAACCAGATACTTCAACCTATACATGCACCTATGCAGCACAGACCCCATGGAATCTGCTGCTTCCTCCCAAGCAAACAATGTATGGAGATCCTTGTGTTAAGAGATGCAAGTTGCATCAACGAATATCACTCAGTCCTGTTCTAGAGATGAGAATGAATAAACTGCAAAGAATATGTCAGCCCTGTGCCATCTACTTCATACATAGCCTCTTCATGAAGATGACATCTGTCTAGAATTTTGTAAGGCCTTGCAACATTCTTGCTGCTAAATTGGAGGCATATGGGTTTGACAGACGGACTATCAGATGGATAAGGAACTGGCTGGATGACTACGTCCAAAGAGTTATTGTCAATGGCTCAGTGTCCAAGTGGAACCAGTAACAAGTGGTGTCCCTCAAGGGTCTGTACTGAGACCAATACCAATTAATATCTTGATCAATGACATAGACAGTGGGATTGAGTGCACCCTCAGCAAGTTTGTGGATGGCACCAACCTGAGTGGTACACCTCTTTCACTAGGGAGGGATGCCATTTAGAGGGACCTTGATAGGCTTGAGGAGTGGGCCCGTGTAAACCTCATGAAGTTCAACAAGACCAAATGCAATATTCTGCTGGGTCAGGGCAAGTCCTGGTATCAATACAAACTGGGGGATGAATGGATTGAAAGCAGCCCTGCAGAAAAGGACTTGGGGATACTGGTGGATGAAAATTGGACATAGAATCATAGAACAGTTTGGGTTGGAAAGGACCTTTAAAGGTCATCTAGTGCAATTCCCAGCAAGGAGCAGGGGCATCTCCAACTTGCTCAGAGCCTCGTCCAACCTGGCCTTGAATGTTTCCAGGGATGGGGCTTCTACTACCTCTCTGGGCAACCTGTTCCAGTGTTCCACCACCCTCATTGTAAAAAGTTTTTTCCTTATATCTAATCTAAATCTATCTGCCTCTATTTTAAAACTATTACCCCTCATCCTATCACAACAGGCCCGGCCGAAGAGTTTATCCCCATGTTTCTTACAAGCCCCCTTTAAGTATTTATCTTCAAAGGTCCCTTCCAACCCAAACCATTCCGTAATTCTACATTTCTGTGTCGTTTATTATGGGTAATACTACTGGGTCTGAAATTCTCATCATTATATATATTGAGCTGCACTCCCAGGGAACCTCCTTCCTTCAATTACTTAAAGAAAATACAGGAAATATAGAGCAGAACAATTAGGATTGATACGTTCTTCTTGGCTTACTGAGTTCTGCATAAGCCTTCTGAGTTTTAGTGTTGCTCGGGGTTTTGAGCACGTGTGTGCGTGCTGTGTCACTCACTTTTTTTGTGGGATGTAGTATATGTCTGTGTGGAGGCAGTGATTTATTGCACAGCTAGTTTTCATCAAGCATTAGCTTTCTACACATTAGCTCAAATAATATTAAAAGCTATTTGAATAATGTGAAACAATTTGCAAAGCAATTACAGTCACTCTGTCTGAGAAAGTAAACAGGGGGATAGAGCTAGTACATAGTTTGAAAGTCATGAAGTAGGACTGAGGAAAAATCATATACACAGTCCAGGGTTCCTAAATAATTGATTTCCAGTTCCAACGATTAGACAACCCTCCCTACATTTACTTGCATTACGTAGCCATGCTATAGCTAATATGTGTCTGACTTTGATCCCATTCCACTCTACTTATTATGGCTGTATAATGTAGCACTTCTGTAGGAAATCATCCAGTGGGGCATTACCATGCCATGTCTTCTTGCTCCGTAACTTGTAATGTTGAGACCTGGATCAGCAAAAATTGCATAAGAGAGAGACACGGGTTGTCTGAAAGGACAATCCTTCAGACAGTCATTGCATTCACAGGGAAGGAAGAATGAGTTTATTCTTCTAGCAAACAGAAGTGACAACACTTTTCTGGCTGTGGATGGGGTAAAATTCCTCCATTTGTGTGTTTTAAAAAATTATTTTTATATTAGGTAGCTGTGCAATTTTGTTTGTATAGCAGAGGGTCAAAGAAATTAGATGTGGAAAAATGTCTTCCTCATCTTCCCAACCATGTGACTATTCCTAAACCTCATTCTCCCTTGTCTGCAATTTGGGCTTTACTCCAGCCTTTTACACTTAATGCATATTCTGTATTAAGTCAAAAACCAGACATCACCAGCCTCCAGTTTATTTCCTCCTCCTAATGTACCAGTTGATTGCTGGTAGTTAAAATCTCCCATTACTGCCACTTGGCCTCTTTTACATGCTTGGTTTTTTTTGTACAGCCATTTCACAGAAGATAAATCACAAATTAGTAATTCCACAGTACTGATAGTGCAGTGTGCTTTCCTGCATCTTCAGCAGGAGAACTGAGATACGTGCCTGTAGGCCTGTCCCTGGGCTGCCTGTGCTGCCTTGCAGTGAGCAGCCTTGCTGTCTGAGGGGCACAGCAGTGGCAGGAAGCCATTCAAATCCTGCCTAAACGTGTTGCTTATCTGTTTGTTTAATATTACTTTACATTTCATGGCATGTAGCTTTAAAGGTATGAAAGGTATGAAAAAACTAATATTTTTAATATACTTTCATGTATTTTCAGTAACATTTTATTATATTTAAAGGCAGTGTAAGGTATATGTAGTACAATTGTGAGCCCTGCAAGTAGAAGCAGGGATTGTGTTTTATGGATTTATCTTTGCTTACAGTTGGAGACCCATTTCCAAAGCGAAGTTTTGCTGGATTGACGTCTGGAAAATCAACTTTTATTATACACACTATTGACTTTCCTATGAGGACAGGCTGAGAGAGTTTGGATTGTTCCACCTGGAGAAGAGAAGGCTCCATGGAGACCTTATAGCGGCCTTCCAGTACCTCAAGGGTACTGGAAAGATGGAGAGAAACTCCATCCCAAGAGGGCCTGTTGTGATAGGACAATGGGTAATGGTTTTAAAATAGAGGGCGGAAGATTCAGATTAGATATAAGGAAATTTTTTTTTATGATGAAGGTGGTGGAAAATTGGAACAGGTTGCCTGGAGGGGTGGTAGATGCCCCATCCCTGGAAACATTCAAGGCCAGGTTGGACGGGGCAATCTTATAGAGTTGGAGTTGTCTCTGTGCCTTGCAAGGGGGTTGGACTAGGTGACCTTTAAAGGTCCCTTCCATCCCTAACTATTCTATGATTCTATGATTCTGTGACTTCCTGACACACTTGAAGGATGTACTAATGTATCTATTCCACTAAGAAAACTGTCTAAGAAATTAGGTTTTATTTTAAATAATGCATTGCTAGCATCTCCACATGGTTCACTTAACTAATGTCACTGCTCAAAGGGTGCTCACCACCTGGCCAGTGGCCAGCCCTTGAGGGGTGAGCTGGTGTGCATTTACGCTCTGATCAGTCAGCTGTCTGATAGATCCTTCCAGAACAGGGGAAGATGACATTTGACGTGCCCCAGAAAATCTTTCTGTGATTCTTTGAAATTACAGGAATGCAAAAAATCCAGCAGCTTTCCTTGTTCTAAAGAGGAAGACACAGATAATTCCTTGTATGCCTAGTTTCCTCAGAAAAAGCCTAATTGGAATTTGTGGCATCAGTGAAATAGTTTGGTGTTCAGTACAGAGAGAATTAAAGAAAAACAAAATGTCTGACTGTTTCAAATAGGGCTATGGATGGATGGAAAACAGTTCAAGTTTTTTATGTTTTCTACAAGGCATTTTAAGACAGACTTTAAATCAGAAGACTAGTTCTTTCAGTTTAGTTGGAGTGACATTCTCATTACAAGCATCCAAGGACAAGTGTGAAGGTTCAACAGGCAAAGCTAAGCAACAGCTAGTGTAAGGTCTTCGAAACAGATGAAAGTTTGGAGGGAACTTCCTTGAAGAAAGACAGCTTTTGAAAGTGCTTACTACTGTGGCATGTGATCCTCAGGTTGATTTTTCTTATTTTCAGTATAAATCAGCCAAATACCATCTTTTGTAAAATGAAGGACCAGCTGTTTTGGGTCACAGTCCTCTTTAAACAGTCAAATTTACATCTGCACCCCATGAATTCAGTTAAAGAAATTCCAGTTAAAGAGATCTTCCCCCAAATGAAAGGTGTATGAAACAATGTCCATTTCCATCCATGCCAAAACTCTCCTCAAAGGTGCTATTCTCTCATTTTAAAATGTGAACAGGAAAACCTCAAAGAGAAGCAAGCTAAAATGTATCCTTGATAACATACAGTGTTAAAGAGTCTTAAAACTGATAAAACTGGTTGCTGAAGTAGAACTAAGTGGGAAACGCAACAGCCCCACAGAAATGCACTTAGGGTGGAAAAAATACAGTACAGTAAATGCTTTTCTGACTCAAGTATTTCAAACTGTGACTGTGATAAATGAGATGTCAGAGGACTAACAAAATATACAAGTGACAATGTGGCAACTAAATAGGCAGACTGGCTACTACAGTAACATTTAAAGTAGTTTTAAAATCCTTGAGAGTGTTTTATGGATTTTATGGCCTGGGCTTGTGACAGCTGATACTCTGACATTTGACGTGAATTGGGTAGGGCATACATACAATGAATTGTAAATGTAAAAAGCAACAAAGAGTCCCAAGTTTGTTGCCTTTCAATGACCTTTAGCCTCCTAAGTCATTGTGAACATCGAGCACTTGAAAACGCTGCCCAGTGCCTCTCTCCCTGCTTTGTCTGCCTTGTCAGCTTAGACTACAAACCCCTTGGGACCAGGACTGTAACTTATTATGTATAACACCTCACACAATGGAATTTTGATCCATGCAGACTCCAGGGCCTCTAACTGCGGCAGCAACATATCTATTTTGAAAAGCAACACTTTTATGATACTGAACACAAAACGGATATTGAATACAAAATGGAATGGGCATCAGCAGAAGAAAGAAAATGCATCAGAATATCATAGGAATTGCCAGGGGTCCCCTGGGTTGCAATATGATTATAAGGAGAAGCCCTATGCTGTTAGGAACTTCTCAGTAGAGGACAAATATTTACAGCATAAACTAACCTGCATTTCATACCCTGAAGGCCTGATTTCATCTCCCATACACCATGGCAAATTTGGGATACCTCAGGAAAAGGAATAATACTGAAGTTAGGATAAGTAGGCAAAGGATCAACTCCTGAGCCTTTTCATTTGATACAGTATCACCAAGGATAATGTGTCAAAAAAAAAAAAAAAAAAAAAATCCATGAATAAACAGAACTGTGTGTTCTGCCAAGTAGTATTTTCCGGTATTTGTAATGTATAGCTCTGTGCTGTAATATGAGGACAGCTTCCCAGGAGCATTAAAGCTGTCAGCAAATTGCTCGTCTTCTCATTTTTCTTCATTTTGTTTCAAAGTTCTCATTCATTATGCCATTTGGCTTTTCCTTTCTCCCCCACCAGCTTTCAGAGGACCCAGACCTACACATTACCAAGGTGCTGTTCCCAGCAAGATACTGGATTCCGTTAAATGCAGCTGTTTTCTGTGCCAATCAAGAGTGTGTTGTGAGAGACACCGAGCAAGTTCAAAGCCCAATGTTTTCATTTTGTGAGAGGTTTGGTAGGTATTACGGGATTATCCATTTGACAATGTTTGCCAGGGTTAAGTACATGACTGGAGTCCTCACCCAGAGGAGCCCAGACATATGGGAAATCTTCCCTATACATATGGGCTTGCTCTAACCCAAATGTGGCTCGTCTGGACTTAATTTCTTATATCGCACCAACTTCAGAGAGTACAAAAACAAATCAAACCACAGCATCTTTGCAGAGAAAGCAAACAGGCCCATTACCACTCAATGGAAAGTACACAGGGTTCCTGGGGTGGGCTAGTACAAAAATAATTTAGAGAAAATATGGTGGTTTTGAAATGATTCTAATTATATTGTCTTCAGATTTGCAATTATTTCTCAACTTTTGTCAGGGTTTAATGTAAGGGCCTGGAAAGATTCCAAAGACTAAGCACCAGGCCCAAATGTTTCTATGGTTTTAGCCCTTCAGAGCTTCTGTTAATACCAAGAGGTGGGAAGAGGTACTGTGTGCACTCACCATCTTTTTGCTCTATAATATTTTCCTTAGGGAGGCTGGAGGCATTATTGATTACTTGTATAGCACGGATATTTATTCTGCAACAACACTACATAAAAATTACTTGCTAGATACAACACAAGCAAGTAGATCAACTCTCTTTACATGCACGTATCTTGAATTTAGGCTAGGCTGGGTGGAGAGCAGGAGGAGAAGGACAGGACAGGGAGCCTGGTACTTGGAAGAGGAAAACACTTTTATACCTATCTTCACTCTTTTGTGTCCCAGAAACCGAGATTCAGGTGAAATTAATATTTGGCGGTGGAGCCTGTAATTGCTGGGCTTTACAAACAATGTTTGCACTGCTGGCCTAACCTGTTATTGCTACCTGTGGGACTGGAGGAGTTCCACGGGTGTCAAAGTGGATCAAGTCCTACTGGGCATGAAAATTCCTGTGTCTGGGGCACTGTCACAAGCACAGAGCTGCCCTTCCTCCAGCCCAGTGCATAAACTCAGAGCAAGACATAGACATGGAGATGACAGCCAGGCTTTGTATGAGGACATGTTCATCATTTCATCCCAGGGTGCAGAAACTGAGTGGAAATTGGCTTCACAGGATCAGTGATGCTAGGTACAGGAAATCCCCATTGAACTGCTTCGTACCTTAATAAAAGGTAGTATATTTCTTATGCTGTGATGCATAATGTAAGAGCTATGTGATATTGTACCCATGGATACAAAGCAACTGCTTCCTCTCCAAGGCTGGTGTCCTGGTTTGCTCTGAAAGGTCTGATCAGGAATGCTGGTGTGGTAACGCAGGGATATAATAGGTCCTCTGTGAGGCAGCCCTCAAATATTTCTCTTAAAAGCTCATCTCACCATGGTCATAATCACCTAATAATCTTAACACATACTACTTTGAGAATGTAGAGTATGTTTTATGATATTTGCTTCGGCAGACACCTTTCTTAATGGAGCTATTTTGTGACCAGACATCCAAAAGAAAAAGAAATTCTTATCCACAACTATAGGGTACATAACTTCCTAATGTAACATTTTTGTTTTCATTTAAAACTGCTTTAAGTAGGAGAAAGGTTACAGGAATAAGTAGGAAAGAGGTGGCTCAGTGGGAGAGTTGGAACAGTTTTGATGTCTAAGTTATTTTCCATGTCTAGATTCTTTTCCACAATATCATTTTGATTTTTTTTTCCAAGAGCACGTTAAAAGAACGACAATTTTGTGGTCAGAGTATAAAATCACGAACAAATTCTCAATGGGAATCTGTGGATAGACTGTAAGTTGGGAAAGAAATATTTATATCCCTGTACAAACAGGTGTAATCCCCAAAGGCTCTGCACTCGGCGGTACCATTTGGTATGTGGTTACTGGCACACTGCGTGCACCCTGCACAAATGTGTTTATGTGATGAGTTCATACATGTATACAGCATCCCGTATAGTGTGCATGTGCACAATGGATTGCACGGTACCTGTGTACTTCAGTGTGCTCAGTGAGTAGCTGAGTATAGGCTAGCTAAGCACAGATATGTACAGGTATTTGGATAATAACCCCAAAATAACCAGCCAAGTTCATATAGGAGTCGAAGGATGCCTATGATGGGTGTAGCTCTGCCTTCTGATTCCTGACCTTACATAAATTAAGAACATTTTAAATTCTGCCACATACCAATCCTCACAAATTCGTATCACTTGCAAATCTCCCTCCCTGAACAAACTCATTTCACTGTTTAAAGACACACAAGGATCATGGACAATAATCCTGTTAATAAGAGCAGAGAAGAACAATGTCACACTGAGCAGCCTCTGCCTTTTCTTTCTAAACCAGATCAGCCAACACTCCACCAGTCCTGTGAACACACCTGCAACACTCCTGTCACCAACAGCCAGCTGTCACCAGGTTGAAGAACTCCTCTTGTTTCACAGTCTAGCAGCTCCAGTGTCCCTGCTGCCCCCCAGGTCCTGCCTCTCTCCCATGCCCCACTGGCCCTGTTGCTGCTATATCCATAGAATCAGAATCACAGAACAGTTCGAGTTGGAAGGGTCGAGTTAAAGGTCATCCAGTCCAACCCCCCTGCAAGGAGGAGGGACATCTCCAACTTGATCAGATTGCTGAGAATCCCATCCAACCTGGCCTTGAATGTTTCCAGGGATGGGGCATCAACCACCTCTCTGGGCAACCTGTTCCAGTGTTCCACCACCCTCATTGTGAAAAAATTTTTCCTAATGTCCAGTCTGAATCTGCCTCCCTGTATTTTAAAACCATTACACGTTGTCCTATCACAACAGGCCCTGCTAAAGAGTTTCTCCCCATCTTTCCTGCAGGCCTCCTTTAGGTACTGGAAGACCACTATAAGGTCTCCCCAAAGCCTTCTCTTCTCCAGGCTGAACAGCCCCAACTCTCCCAGTCTGTCTTCATAGGAGAGGTGCTCCAGCCCTCTGATCATCTTTGTGGTCCCCTCTGATTGTTGTTGTGGTCCGCTCTGGGCTCACTCCAGCAGGTCCATGTCCTTCTTATGCTGGGCGTTCCAGAACTGGACGCAGTACTCCAGGTGAGATCTAATGAGAGCAGAGTAGAGGGGCAGAATCATCTCCCTCAACCTGCTGGCCATGCTTCTTTTGAGGCAGCCCAGGATCCTATTGGCTTTCTGGGCTGCAAGCGCACATTGCCAGCTCATGTTGAGCTTCTCATCAACCAACACCCTCAAGTCCTTCTCCTCAGGGCTGCTCTCAATCCATACCCTGCCCAGACTGTATTTGTGCTTTGGATTGGCCCAACATATATGTGATGAATATTAGCATTTCCCCTTTCTTGGTTACCTTCTGAAGTTTGCTCTGCCCCCCCACCTCATCTTCTACTCATTCTTCAACACAGATGCTTCCTTCTTTGCAACTGTATGAGTGCTGCTGAAGGATGGTTGGCTCTTGTTGGTATGTTTAGAGGTGCTTGGTTGGCTGGAGAGCATATCCAGTGCTGCCAGTGCTTGAACTCAGATATCAGCACAGAACACTCTCAACAGAGAGGTGGTGGATGCCCCATCCCTGGAAACGTTCAAGGCCAGGCTGGATGAGGCTCTGAGCAACCTGATCTAGTCAGGGATGTCCCTGCTTCTTGCAGGGGGGTTGGACTAGATGACCTTTGAAGGTCCCTTCCAAGTCTAACCATTCTATGATTCTATGATTCTATGAACAGTGGTTGACCTGTCTCATTCAGCAAAAGGGGAAGAGACCTCTGCTTTGGGCACTATCCATTCAAGGAATGACAAATAGTTTCCATTGCCCTGTGGAAGATCATGTATCATGTGGCTGCCTAAGCAGCTCTGGCTTCTTGGTGTTTGGGGAAAACAGCAGAGGGGTGAGTAATACAATGATCTTATCAGTTCATCTACCTTCTGGGAAATGTCAGCTTCACTACCTGCTTCCAAATTTCTGAACCAGCTGACAGAAAAGTAAAATCACAAGCTACAGCATTGTGTGCATATCTGAAGGAATGATGCCTGGTACTTGATCTCCCCTGCTCCATGGTCTTGTGCTTTGATGCCAATATTTTTTTTTCAAAAACTTCTCTGAAAATTTTACTAATTTTTGCTTGCATTTTTCAAATCACTCACTCTGTTTTTCTTCCCTCTGGGACTATTCCAATGCAAATACAATAAACATTGAGATCTGTCTAGTTGCTGATGCCTGACATATAATAGCAGGTTGGAGGGAGGGGAGTGATCTGAAATGGATGTCAAAGTGAAGCAAGCTTCGGAAAGGTGACAGGCAGCCCTGCTTGTGTCACATCTTCCTTGGAGCGAAATTCATCACCCTTGAGTAACTGTTTCCATTACAGGAGATATACCACAGCTACAAAGCCCACAAAACCTAACAAAACCAGATTTAAGGGCAGGAGTTGCGCCACAAACAGGAACTTATCCACCAACATGTAAAACCTAGACACACAGCACTTACTGACCTCCAAGTCCTGGTTCCACATAGCCTGCTGTTCTTGTCTTCATGAAGTTAAACAAAATCAATGTCCTCTCTTCCTCCACATACAAACCTTCTGACCCCATACCAGGTGTTTCTACCTGGTATTTCAGCAGCTGATTAAATTGAACATAATTAAAATATGGCTGACAAAGGTAGGCATCTTATCTCACTGCGGCTGTATTCCAGTTGCAAATATTTTCCAAGTGTCCCCTCTTGTATGTAGCAGTTTAAATGTAAAGGTGAATGGCCTCTAACAAGACAAAACACTATCAAGTTCCTTAGAGAAAATTACTGCCTGAGCCCTGCTGTGAAAAAAATATTTGGTTGCTAGAAGTAGTCAGGACGTTGTCACTAAGGAGGCTGTTGGTTGAGATGAAATTTGCCAGCCTTTGGTAAACAA
Source organism: Tetrax tetrax (assembly GCA_009806455.1). Classification (NCBI taxonomy): domain Eukaryota; kingdom Metazoa; phylum Chordata; class Aves; order Otidiformes; family Otididae; genus Tetrax; species Tetrax tetrax. The sequence goes on from WHYT01016030.1 coordinate 177,039, forward strand.
AAGGGCTCTGTATCCCTCTAACTTATTCTGGAAGTGTCCTTTACAGTCCAGGAATGTACATGTTTTGAGGATGAAAATCCTCTCCTAACTCCAACTTATCCAATGGCTGCCCAATAATTTCCTGTACACCATAAAAACTGAAAATACCAAATGCATATGCTGACTTTGAACTAAACTCATCTGTCCTCCTACATGTGGATGGCAGCCTAACTCCTGAGAAATCCTAATCATTTGGATAAAGAAGATGCCAAAACAGATTACCCCTAATTTTGGACTTTTACTGCAAAGTCGTTTGCAGAAGTACTTGCTTCAGATGGGCACTACAGCAGCACTGGCATCTGGCTGCAAGTCTTGCTCACGTGGAAGCCTCAGTGGCCCATCTTCATTCATTAAATAAAAGCTATTTAAAAAGAAAAAAGATTAAAAATCTACATATACACGGAGATATAGATATTTTTGGATATTTCAGGATCAGTAAATCATAGTTCCTGTTTACTGAAGCATCTTTTAGCTACAGTCAGGGGTTAGGGCTGCACCCTGTGCTGCGGCTGGTTGCAGCACTGTTCATGTGGCTGGCTGCACTGGGTGCTGTGGGCAGAGCCAGCAAGACCTTGTGGCACCGCGTGCGATAGCTGGCTACACAAATCACACTTCTCTGCAGAACTGACCTGCAATGACTGCCACGCACCATGTGTAACATTCTTTGGGATGAGTCAACTAACTTGGTTTGAATAATACAAGAAACGGCGAATGACTTTGGAAATTGCTGATATCATTCTTCCCTCTCACCCCCTCCAGTTGTCATATGCTAGCAGAGGAACTCTGAAATCCCTTATGATGGCAGTTTCTGGGCTTTATTGCTTTTCAGTTCTAGTTGTTCAGTGGAAACAAGATAAATGAAAATTGATTCGCAAACCAGAACTAATTAGAGAGTTTTTTAATTGTTGTTCCTGAGGTTTTAATGTTTTGTGTAATTGCATGAGTTCTGGATTTTAATGCTGAATTGTTTTGAATTGCACAGACAGCACAACACAGACTGGGTTTTGTGCTCTTTGCATATTATGCCTGTGTTTGTATGTGTAGGCCACTGTAATTAGCTCTTCAAAAAAAAAAATATGGAAACAAAATCTCACAATATTTAGAGCCAAATTTTTGCAAACTTTTTTTCTAGGTGGTTTTGATCTGTCTTCTACAATTGCACTCCCCATTTTGCTCATCCACAAATTTATGTGCAAACAGATTTTTTTCTCTCTGTGGCCTCAGATGTGTGCATGCTAGCTGCATTAGCACATATTCACATGATCAAAGAGACATGTTGTTTAACCACTTGATTCCAGGACAAATGCAATCTGAAGGTACAAATCAAAGAACTGGTTGCAAAAACCATGTGATAAAGTCTTTCCCACAAAATGGCATCCATGTAAAAGTGACAGTGTGGTTTAAGAGCTGTTACAGACTGGATGACCTTTAAAGGTCAACTCAAACTATTCTAAGATTCTATGATTCTATGTTTAGTGTACACTGACCACAGTGCCCTTTCTGAAAAGTGCTTATTTGAGAGGGACATACACATTACTAGCTATAATATAGATGAAAGATATTGACAGAAGATTAAGGTGACATTGTTGCATTCAGCTTCAAGTTTTTCCCTACTTCTAACATCTACCCTAGACCTACACATTATGCAAACCTATTTTAAGAACTCGAGAGAGCCTTAAGCAATGTGTATGTTCTCTGCATAAAAAAAAAAAAAAAAGTTTTATTTTAGGAAATTATAAAAACTGTGCTTAAGACTGTTCTGGAATAATATTGGTTAAAATTTTCAGCAGGGTATCTAAAAGGTGAAGTGGAAAGAAGAGTTTGCTTAAGAAGTATAAAAAAAGAATTTGAGACCAGATTTCTCAAGACTTGCAGTCTCTCAGACTGCCCTAATTTGAAAGGGAATGAGAAATGAAAATTAATATTTCACTTGAGAAAACAGAGTAAAAGATGTCCTGAAATGAACCATTTAAAAGACTTTCTTTCAATTACCCGTGGATTGGAAACTAATCTCAGAAACAATTTTCCTTACATTCAGTAATTAAAGCCAAGTTTTTGTTCTTCAGAGAGAGCTATGTGAAATATCAGGCCTTTTCCAGAGACATTTGTGGGCGTGATCTTTGAAATATTATAAAATTTTTATGTCTTCTTCCTTAGCTTCTTGTGTGGTAAGCAGCACTGATGCCTCTAACTTCCATTATGGAGAAGATCCAAGAACATTCATGTATCAACTTGGCATATTTTCAAGAATTTAATATTTTTGGTCTACTATGGGATCTAGGTTCCCCTGAAAAAAACCATATTGTTTAGAATTCCGCGTTCAGTAGGCTGTTGCTGGAACATTATATATTGTAGTTCGAGAAAATTTATGATGGATGAGAACACTAAAGGGAGTATCCGTCAAAGCCACATAGACATGTGCATCCTTCCAAATATAATTCCTTTCCAAACTAAGCAAGGATTAACTAAAGATGTTTTGGAACCACAAAATGTTATTTTTAAAAGGTAGCAAGTGATTGAGATAGATTAAGACTAAACATGACTGGGATCGGCCAAAACCACGAAGAGCTTAACTTGCTCACATATTTATGGCTGGAGCAGAATTTGAAGGCCTTCAGCAATCCAAGCCCTAAAATCCTCTGGCATATTCTGCTATAGGATGATAGGCTGTTGGTTTTCTTTGCTTTGTTGTTTTTTTAATGGACTTGTCGTTTGTAAAACTTGCCCCTTCCTCCCTCCCACGCACATAAGCAGATCAGTTTGAACAGTGTCCCTGAAGGTCACTGAGTCCAAAAGCATTGCCCAATGCTTTTTTTTTTTTTTTTTTTTTTTTTTGCTCAGCCCAATGCTGCCCAAAAATGATTCAGCTGAGAGATGCTCCACAGCCTTGTGACCAAAGTCATATTCACCAAGGGTCTTCACTCCCATGCTGCCTCCTGTTCCCAGGAGCACAGCACACCAGAGCAGTCTTTCCATGGGCATTTATTAGCATGATGGAGGAAGGGAGGTGTGAATGAGAATTAGCATGTACACGTGTGGACGTGTGTCGATTATGAGCTTTATGGGACCAGGCGACGATTATTGATTCTCAAGGCGAAGGAAAGAGTCCCTCAGTTTATCCCAGTGGGAGCCACTGTTTATTTATTTGAATTGCTTTCCAATTGCACCTATTTTAAGTCTGATATTGTGATCTTTTCACATTAAAAGCAACAACACCAAACAGTGAGCTTTGATGAATGCCAAGACCCAGAGCCCAAAGAGTTTTATTCATTTATCTCCACCACTTGCTGAATCAATGCCATTTGTCGTGTCATCAACAGACCTGAGGAAATTAGCAATGACTATAAATTAAGCTGTAACCATCAAACTCAATTTTTTCTTAAATATAAAATACCTTGCAGTGTAAGGCTCCATCTACTTCAAGAAATCCTCCTGCTATTGCTCTGGTTTCACTTCAGTGGGACAATGTTCATTAACTTAGGCTGTTACCGTGGTAGGACAGGTCACTCAAAAGCCCTTACGCTTACTCTTTTCCAAAAATGTGTTTAAAAATTTTGACTGTGGTTTTCCGTGTAGTTTTAAAAGTCACTTAAAAACCCCCATCCATGTGCATACATATATACATACATGTGTATGTATATATATGCGTACATGTATACGTACATATACATATGGGGAGAGAGAGAAAAAGTGTGTCTGAGAGAGAGAGACAGAGCAAGACAGTCAGCAATTGTGCCTTGCTGCACCCTTTGCTGGCTAAATCAGAGATATCCAACTCAGCATTTACTTAGTGACTACAAATGGGACCTAGATCCAGCTTCACTGGCAAAAACAGTAATAATAAAAAAAAAAAAACAACAGAAAACACTTTGCACATTTTATTTGGCCAGTGATTTTAAAGGATAACTGTCTTTGTAAAGGCAAGGGCCATATATGATAGAAGACATATTTATATATATTCTTTAACCACAGTACTGAAGTTGCTTTAGATTTAGCTTTCCTCGTTCTTTATTCGTGTGTGCTGACTGCATGTTTTGGTAATTGTGAGAATCCCCTCCCAGAGGATGGGAGTGCTTCCAGCACAGTGTGTTCTGATGATGGGGTGAGTATCATTTTACCAATAACAAGGCAGAAAGTATATGCTGTAACTGCAGCTAATTTATTTGATTTCCAAGGACACTGAAAAAGTTTAATTACAGCAAATGAAATATTAAGGCAAATATCTGAAAACAGAAGATTCTTTCCCCTCTGCTAATGGAAGGAGAGATTGTGACTAACCATCCCTGGCTAATACGGAGGAAGGTGAGGTATACAACTTTTCTTACATCTTGCAAAGAAGAAATGGCTGAAATCAAAGTTTGCATGTCCTGTGAAAGGTTAGATGCTTCCCAAAAAGGCAGAAAAAGTAAAAGGGAAAGAGGAATCTATTAATCTCATTCCTGGGTCTCACTACACACCAGTCACTAGAACAGGTCTGGTGAAATGACAGAGAATCCAAGGTCTTCTTCAAGAGATTGCCTCAGCCCAAGTCCCTCAAGTTCAGCAAACTGGCACCAGACCTCTGGTTCATGCAGATTGAGATGATGGCAATAAGAGTTGATAAAAAATGCTGCATCTTGGATGGCAAAAATAAGATTAGAAACTTGCTGGGATTAGGAGATGAACCACTGAGTTGTATTCTTTGCACACAGGTTGGAAACACTGTCATTAGGATGAAATGTATTCCCTGTAGCACATACAATATGTGAAACAGAAGTTACATATCTTGTGTACAATACCCCTGTCCTTTGAGGGAGCATGGTTTAACAGTTTAGTGATTCCTGCAGGTTGCCACAAAGGAATATGATATTGGGAAGGCCTCCAAACAATGCTGACTCCTCTTCCCTGGGGTCTTCACCATATCACTTCCCTCACATCTGGCCAGGCTCCATCTCACAACCCTGTGCCCATCTGCCCTTGCTTTCCATTGGAAGATTGTCCCAGAGCCTCATGTCATCAGGGTGAGAAACCTCCATCTAACTTCTGCCTTAAATATATCCATGCCTACTATCTCCTCATGACTCCTTCTGTTGGTATTATTCTAAACCTTAAACCACTCTTTGAGTGTCATGTGCTGCAGTTCTCCAGCAGCTTTTTACGGCCCCGGATGCCACTCCGCTTTCATATGCCTTGTCACACTTCAGACTTCTTTTGCAATGCCACAGTCCCTCTGTTTACTCACTTGGGACTGATTTGCCACAACTTCATCCTTTTGTTAGCTTTCCCTTGCCTCAGGTCCCATTTGAACTCACCTCACTTGATCTGGTGGGGACATAAGTGTAGCCAGCTCTACTGGATACTTAGCTCTGAGTGGTCCTGGCCCACTAAAATCTAGACCCACAATTGCCTTTCTTGTGTTCTTCATCTAATTAATGTCTGGCAGGCAGTGAAGCTTTGTTTCCCCTCCAAGTACTTTTTCCATCGATCATTAAAGCAGCTTTGTTACAGCCAACATATCTATTGTGCATGTCAACCTTTCCTTAGCCCAGGCATTGCCCACTTTCATGCTTTGTACTTCCATGTACTTTGGCATGGAAGAAAGACATTAATAACGATGTATAAATTCAGATGCACTAATTAGTTTGTGAGTAACACATTCCATCGCCACTGCATGAGCTCAGGGAACATGGCCAGGAAATCCAGATTACCGTCACAAGGTGGAGTCTCAATTATTCTAGTCTTAGCATGCGTAACTATAACACCATTAACCACATTATTATCCAACTCTTTCTAAAAGTTAGTGTAAAAATTGAAGAAAACTTTAAATATCTCTATGTTTAGAAGAAAAAATATGTTTCAGATTGACCATTTGGGGTTCTTGGAAGTTACTGAGTTCCCCAAAGGCCTTCACCACCACCACTTTGACAAGATACTTTGTCTGTGATGTCAAACTTGTATGTACCAAGCATGAGAGAAGGGAATCTTCGCTTTTCATTCTGCTAAATCTTTGCAGCAAGGCTGGAGAAGTAATTGACATTTAGCCAGTGCCCTAAATATTCTAGTAATAAATGCCTTGGCAATACCACAGCTAGACAAACAGATTAAAATAATGAGTGGTACAGAGACTGCTGTGCAACACTTTTTCCCATTAAAAAGTACTGCTTTCAGTTGCTTATCACTTTGCCAAACAATTCAAGCTGAAATGTTGAGTGTCTGCTATGAGGTTGATTTTTCTGGGAAAAATTTCTGCTAGAATGGAAACATTTATGAGAATGAAATTGCGAGATGGGAGAGGGAGGGAGGATCAGCTGCTTGCCCACATTAAAAAAAAAAAGTTACTCCAGACATTGCACTGAGTTTCCTTGCACTCTGGAACTGGGATTTATGATCATGCCAAAACGGGGCTATTTGATACTAAAGGTGTTCAGCGTGGAATTCCAAGATTATGCCTTTAGACCAAATCCAGAGCAATAATTCCCATCTGCTGCCTTGGCTAGATCCTTAATACTCCAGAAGGGATTTGCATACACCTGAAGTTTTGAGACAATAACTACTTTGAGATTAAATCTGTGACAGCAGTTGCTTCCATGAAGCCTGAATTTCAGTCTCAACTTGTTTTCAGATGTGAGTCCAGCCAAAACCATTCCCGAAAAAACAAAATCAGAACAACGCCTTTTCAGGTCCCTGAAAGTCAAAATGGAGTAGAATCAACTCAAGAAAATGTTATTACTTTGAACAAAAATAAACTGCAATGTTTACTGCAACTGGAAATGAAAGATCTATAGATCTCAGGCTTAAAGATCCAGAATTTTTATACTGTGCTGTTAGTGACAGATACATCCATCAACACAACACCTCAGGAGGAAAATGTACTCCTCGCTCAAGGAACGCAAAATGCAGGAATTTGTCCTAACGGTCTCAACATTCATCATGCACAGCACAGCCAAAACCCTCAAATGAAAGCCACAGAAGGACAGGGGAACATTGCTTGCTAGCTCGGAAGACAGAAACTGAGAAGCTCTGGGCTCCCTGGAGACATCATGTCTGCTCTGCTGCAGCACAACATGCTGAGCATTACAGTGTGTTCAGTTTTGACTGTTTCTCATCCTTCCCAAGTTGATCAGCTTGAGCATCAAGTGCTGCTTTTTTTGTTTTTTCCTTTGAAGAGGTGATTGAGCTAATTCCTGGTAAGGATTCCCATGAAGTCTTGTTTGAGCAGGTACTGCAAATTGCAGACAAATTGCATTAATATTATTATTTATTAGTATTAGTATTAATTATTTTCACAGTGATATTCATGGCTTAATATGAGTTGCCAGTTCCACTGCGCCAGGCAACACCGATGATTACAAACCTGGTGCTACGAGGTACTACGCTGTGCTGCGTGGCATCCTTGCTTAGAGTCCCATGGTAGCTCCAGTCTAATTGGACTGGGCTGCAAAGCTCGGGCAAGTAGGGACAGGCCAGCACAGCAGGCAGGGCTTACGAAAAGCCAAAACACATGAAGGAGGAAAGGAGGTGGGTGGGAAGAGAGAGCTATGGAGGTAACCTGGCACAGCCACACAGGAAGGAGACAGTCCCTGCCCCCAGAAAGCTGAGCAGACAGCAGCTGAGAGGAAGACAAGCTCATCCCCACAGCAGAGAGAGGGCACAAAAGTGGCCTAAATCCCACAGAAACCAGAAATGGGATTGACATCTTTAGTGTCCAGGCCGGTTCCCAACTGATCTCTCCTCCTCACTCATGCTCGGGTGTCTCTCCATTTCTCAGTCTCTCCCCAACCCTTTCCAAACAGTCACTGGGCCCAGCCTCAGTCCAGGAGCCTCTACTAACCCTGCCAGGGGCCATGAGGGATCAGTGCCATTTTGGAGCATTTCAGAGTGTTTCCACCGAGGCCAGGGGGGCTGGTGCATCCCTTACTAGGCAGGGTGGGGGCTTGGCCAGGGCAAGAGGGGGTCCAGGTGCCATGCTGGGCAGCTGGGGATGTGCCAATGGGAAGCATGGAAAGGGGGGCGGCCACCTGCAGGGATGAATATCTGCTTTGTTTTCGGAAGCTGCTGGAAGCAGGAAACAGGGATGTCTGTTAGCGAGGTCTGCCTTTGTGTTTCAAGTCGATGTTTTTTGTTTCTTGTTAAAGTCCCAGGCCACTATCTGGGTGTTTCCTTAGCATAAATCAAAGAAATGAGACTGGTTGTTTTCTTGTAAGGTGAAAGCACAGTCATTTTTGGTTTACTATTTCTCTTCATTAAATCTTCATTGGAAAAATGATAAAAATGAACTCTTCTCATAGCTGTCAGCTAAAAATTGAAATCTCTGCACTCTCTTTAGGAGGATTTTGGCTCAGCCAGAAGATTGTTTAGCTTTCCCTAGGCTAATGCGTTCTTGGAGGTTTCAATTTTGTGGTGAAAGTTGTCATTTTTTTTCCCATGACAAGAGTTTTAGTAACATTTAATGACAGTGAGAGGCCTAAATGGATCTTTAGCCTCCAATGAAAGGTAGAGAGGAAAGTAACATTATTTGGTTTAGAAGTTGGTGCTAGCATTCCAGTGCCAAATACTACCTAAAGAAATATTTCTAAAGCAAACATCTTAAATAGGGGTTGTTCTTTACTTCAAGGTTTGTTTTTTTTTTTCCTTTTGCCTTTTTCAAAATATTTAGAAGCTACAGACTGAATTGTTACAATACCCGAACATATATTCCATGACCCAGAGTTTCAGAGGCTGTGTACCAATGCTTGAAAGACCAGGAGAGGCTTTCTTTTCCAAAGAAATAAATTGTGTGCTCTGGTAGGAAACTTCTTCTGAGACAAGTGCAAAATTGAGTGAGAGGGACTCAGAAAAGCATGGTGAAACACAGGGATCCTGAAGGAGATGAGGCTTTTCTAAAAATACTGACATGGGAAGTGGTTTTCAAATAGACATCAATATAGCAAGATTTGTATACAATAATATATACTGGTATACTCTCTTTGCTGATGACAGAAAGAAAGAGTTCTTGAACTGGGATGTCTCTGAGCTGATAGCAAAACTGATGAAGATATCCCAAAAATATTACCTGACCCTTAATGAGTTGGGAAGAAATTACAGTACAAGCTCAGGTGTAGCTTTCATGAAAGGGAGAAATTCAAATTTGTGGTAACACGCTATTAATATGAGAGGCTTTTGAGCTGAGATTGTAAGATAAATGTGAGTTAGGTTTGACGTCAGAATCTTTCTCAGTCTCCCACTCCTCATCCCAAGATTCAGAGCATGTATTTTCTGTAACACTGATACAGATGTTCCACTCGGTGCCTGGCCAAGCCCAAGAAATTCCCCATCATAAATCTTTTTCTTATTTGAGAAAGTTAGAAGGTAATTTCCAAGAGATGGAGACTTTATTGTTGAAATTCTGGATTTACAGCATATTTATTTCCTTGAAGGTTCCTCATGAGCAAACATTTGGAACCAACAGCACAAGGTCAACTGAGTGGGGAGAACTGTAGAAAGAAACCAGAGTTTCTTTCATGAGAAGTTTAACAAGTGTGTGCGACCTGAAGTGCACCGCTTTAGCTGTTTTTGCTCCACTGTGTAATATAAGGGACTCTTAAACTTAAAATAGTCAGACAGAATTACATTTCTCCATTGAAATGAGTGTCTTCTTATGCCTCCTTGCCTTGCCTTCCTTTCCCTTCCCTTCCGTGCTCCTCAAGGCTGGGAGGCTGTACTCATCCAGACTAAGCTGATTCAACCATCTAGGCCAATAATTGAACAGTGATTGTGTATTGCAGCTGCTTGTGGTTTCCACACCTTTATTTGGGCTCAGTGACCAGCTGCAGCGGACAGGAGACCCACATCACTAAACAGCACAAGCTGGACCAAGTGTTTGCAGGACACAAAGGGTGTTTATGCCAGGACAAGAAGGAAAAGATTTCATATATTTATGCATGTCCTAAAAACTATACAGGCCTGGAGAAACATATATAAACTTATTGTATAATGCAGCAATGAAGGATGGGAAAAGGAAAAAAAGGGAAAACCTGGGCGGGAAGAGAGCATAAGTAATAGAGATGTATGAAGAGAGTCAGGGAGAGGATGAAGAAAGAAAAAATAAACGACACTGTTAAAGAAACAAGGGGAAACAAAAAGAAATGATACATGATGTCAGAGGTAAAATATAAATTGATAAACAGCCAAATTCAGATTCTTAAGTAAAACAGGTTGAAAAAGTTTATCCATTAATGTATACACATAGATACACATATGCATACTCCGCCTCAACATGCAACAAACAGATAGGATTTAGCTGAGTTTTATGCATGGCAGGAAATAAAATGAAATGCATTTATCAAGCACATACCTCAGCAGCATCTGCTCATTTTTAAAGCTGTCTGAAAGGCAGAAGAGAATGACCCTCTCCATCTGTATCTCATGGAGGGATCTTGGGGAGTATTACCATATGAATTTAATAAAAAGTTGCTGTCATTGGCATTTTTATAAATAAAATAGAGACTTTGTTATCTAGGAAAGAGGTGTTTTTCTGCTATCCTGATTCAGTCAGGTTCTAGTTAAGTGAAGCCAGAAACCATGTTCTTCACTTTTTCCAATTTAGCATGTGCATGGCACTGAACATATGCTATGATGAAGGATGGCTTGCTGAGTTGGAACCTTGAAAATTATTCCTGTAATATTGACTCACAAGAATAATTGGTTTTGGTTATCTATTTACATCTATAAAGAGATTAAAACTTAAAAGCACAACATTCAGACCTGTTTTGCCTGAGGAAATAAACCTTGCATGCAGCAGTAATAATTGCACGGACAGTTCTTTATAGTAAAAAGGGAACAACTGCTCTCTGGAGTGTACAGAACACTTCCAGCTCCCTGTTGCATAGGATTTGTTGTCCTTGTTAGCCCTTGTAGGTAACCTCAGTTCTACTTGATCCACAATTCGAGTCGCTTTTGCCGGAAACAGTAAGAAAATCCATCTGCAACAGACCCAGAGTTCTCATACTTGCCACAAACCATCACTGTGTCATGCAACACCTAAATACGTCACCTAGAAAGCTGGTTAAACCTAGGTAGCCTATTGTTTCCCAGACCAGCCCAGTTCATGAGGAGGAGACACTTGGGAGACACTCCTGATGTTAATTACGATGCCCTTTGATGTATCAGAAGCCTCCTTTCCTCAGAAGATTTTGCCTTGGACCCTGTTGGCCCTGACTACCTGCCCAGTTCCCCTGTGTAGATGGATCTATATCTGCATCATAAACATTTTCCATGACAATGCCTCAGTGGGCTGCTGTCACCAACAATAAGTGTTTTGTCTCCAGCCGACTCATCTTTCTACCTTTCAAGTCAAGTATCTCCTTGAGAAAAGCCATGCTGCAGACAACCAAGGTCAGCTGCTGGGCTTGAGTTTTTCTCTCAACTTTGGTTTCACCTTCTCTCAACGGATCAATTTTGACCAGAGGAGGAGCTCAAAGCCTGGGGTAAATGAGAGATCTAGTTAAAAGGTGTATTTAATTCCTAGCTGATTAGGAATTTGCAGTCAAAGACTAGGTCATGTAATTTGAATATATAGCTTATGTGTCTTCAGAACTTTCTGTTAATGTGAACAGCACGATACAAGCTCTGGAAAGGGACTAGCAGTCACAGTATTTCAGCCCAATACTGTCTATGGGTTCAACAGGACAGGGAGAAAATTAGCTCCTAGGTTCAGGAACGAAAACCAAGGAAACTTGAAATGCAAAGGAAGAAGCTGTATATTCATTATATATTTTAAGTATCCGTATGAAAGCTGTGAACATTCATCCTAGGTACCAGTTCTCTAGTGCTAATTCTCATACTATTTTTGATATATAGTGCTATGTAGTGACCCTCTGCTGCTCAACTGCATCTGTCTTCTGGCTGCTATCAGCTCCCTGCTCTCCAACTCCAGCATTCCACTGTTGCTTCTCTGCTCTCTGTTTCGCATCGCGTTTTCTCCTAGGTGCCAGAGGTCTGCTGTAGTGTTGCTCTTGGGTGAGAAAAGGACTACGTGGCCATTCAGTGCCTGCCTGGTTGCACCTGGACCAACACAAGCCATTTTGCCAACAGTTTCTCCAGACTGTGTGTTTAGTTTTAAGTCATTGCTGTAAGAAGTTTGTGCAGGATTAATCATGACTTGTATCCCCAGGGATGTTTTCTTCCTCATACAGAATGGCTGTTTCCTGTAATCCCTTTCAGTCCTTCCCTTACTGCTTGTTCCACATATATTCTTCCTTCACTCTTTAGTACTCTTTTTTATTTTGGTTTTAATCTCTGAGAGGCAGATGCTTCCTCCTATTCTATCTTTGCAAGGTGTCTAGCACAAGGACACACTGTTTTCCATGGCCCTAAGCATCTCTGACTGCTGTAATCACACAGTAAATTTGATTCGCTCTGGGGGCACGCTAGATTTATGGCTGCAAAGAATTTCAGCATGGACTGCTCAATATCTGGAAATCCTGGACATGGACCACAGTGCATGCTCTACCATAATAATAATTTGTAGCACCAGTATAATTTTCCTTTCCCAAAAGCCACAGAGAGGAGTTCACAGTGTGGCTTCATGCTGCATTTGAAATGGTAGCATCCTGCCTTTAACCAAAAGAAAATATTTTCTTTACTTGCCAAAAATGTGTTCCTGACCTATATTTTGATTTCTTTTGGGACTCTTTCCCCTCAAATATGGAATTGAAAAGGGATAGGTTTTGCAAAATACACCACAACAAAGTAAGATACTTCTTTTCCCCTGCATCTACTTGCCAGCACTGTGTGGTTAGTTGTTGTTATCACAGTGCAAAAGCGTAAGTTGGTAACAATACAGACATATCCAAATTGCACTGTAATAAAAAGCAAACAATGACCACCTTTTAAAAGATATTCTGTAGCAGGCCATGAAGTAGGCCCTGATCCACCTTGTTTGCACAGTGTTTGTCTGTACAGGCTCAGATTGGTGTCTGACCCACAGCTCTAAGTACAGCTTCAGTTGCCACTTAGAAAAAATGAACATAGAAGTGATTAATTTCTATTGGATTATGCAACCCACAGAAGTGGGATTTCAGATTGCAAATGCTGGAAATAATTACTTGACACTCAGGGTAAAATGACCATGGCTTTTGCCTGCTTCCTTGTCTACCTTTTCCACAGTTTTCCTTCTTTTTAGTAAAAGACAATGTGTTATCTCTTAGAGAAAACAGGTGTTCCTTTGTGAAAACAGCTCTGTTTCACAAAAAGCACCACCAGCACTTCTTGGTGAGATCTGAAGACAATGCCAAGAAGGTGAGGATGAGAGATGGGGACTGACTCTGAGAAAGGAAAGAAAAGGAAAGGAGTGCAGCCAGAGTGGCTTTGGTGTCTACTGGAGAGCAGAGCTGAGCACATCTAGATTTAATGAGAGTTAAGTGATGATGGAATTTGGCCTTGTCTTTATATTTTTAGTGACCTTGCTCTAGCAGTCATACTGGGGCCCCTTGCTTGGCACAGAGTTGAATTTTCCTCCCCATCAGGGCTGCAAGGGAATGGGAAGGCTGGCAGGCATCTTTAAGGAGCATGGCTGGATCAACGCTGGCAGCAGGACCCTTTCGCCTGTGCCTAAATTACGACTTTGTAAGAAAGGATATGAAGGCTGTGCAAAGTACAGTAATTAATAACTCCATTGCTGCCTCCCTTTTCTTCCACTCTCTCAGCTCATTCCTCTCACAAAACTAGACAGTGTCTCCTTGACGGCACCCTTAAATACAGACTCACAGAGCTTATATCTTGTCTGTCACTGGGATTTAAATATTTCAGGCTCTGGCAGCACAGCTGGCTTCTCTCTGATTAGAGCCTGATGAGGCTGGTTTCCTAACAGAGATGGGTTTTATTCATGGCCCTTCAGGTTCTCTGTTTCCCATCTTTAGCCCTTTCATCGCCCTGGTTAATAGCTGACTTTCTTAAGGGCCCTGAGAAGCGCTGCAAGAAGAGTCCCATTGTGCACAATCAATGGAGCCCTGGGCTCTCTCCTCCCCTGGCTATTATGGGAAGAGAAGCCTCTTTAGTCCTGAGAGAGACAAGAGGGACATTATCTTTTTTTTTTAAATTATTATTACTTGAAAAGATGATCATGGAGCTGCACAAGCCCCTCATTGCTTTTTATATTCATATACGAAAACCTGCTCTCTGGGCATCTTATGCCTTGTCTGTCAGTGGACAAAGAAAGAAAGATCAGAAAAAATATTTTCAATCTGTGGGAAAGAAATCCTGGGGGCAGCTGGATTTGTTGTTTCACTGAACATTTTAGCACTCGAAGGGTCAGTAAATAACTCAGATGCAGAACTGAGCTAACAGATCAACAGGTAAAAGGTATACACAGATGCAAACAGAGCAAAATAAATTGTACTTTTTTCCACATAGGTATCTTCTAGAGGATGCTTTTAACTGGGAACAAGCTTTCTGGAGAGCAAGATGTGGCAGTAAGGGTACATCTTACTGCACTGGATTATAGGCAGCTCCCCTAAACCAGAAAGGGCCTGTTAATTGTCAGAGAAAATTACAATCTTCCTGCTGGATCATTCAGGCCATTTTGTGTGATCTAAAGTGACAATTTAAACACTAATGAGGGATTTCACCAGGCGATTAAAAAAAATCAGAACAAGGCTAACCTCCCTGCCCATCATTTTGGAGCCAGGCTGATGGAGCAGAACTGAAACTCTGGGGTACCTCAGGACTCTCCAGCCCTGGAGGCGGCCTCTCCTCTGAGGAGATAAATCTTCCTCCAGCCACACTCAGATGAGTGTGGACCATGGTACTGACCGGCAGTGAACTTGTCAGATGGGATCACAATAAATCCCAAGCCTCTCCTATCTTCCCACAGGTAGGGGAGGCAGGGGAGAATAAAGGCCCCAGCAAGACTGATGTGCTTTGGGATACTAACATGGCTGATCAACAGCAATAATGCAAGCCTTTACCTTAGTTCAGAGTCATCCTCAGCCTCAGAAACACAATGTAGGTAGAGCATAAACCCAGAACATCTATATAAAAGTAGTCTATTCATAACACAACACATAACACAGTGGGTGATTATTAACAGTATGTCTCTTTAACTACATTTCAGTGGTGCAGTAACTGCTTTTAATAAACATTGCCTGGCTTATCTCCTGGAAATGAAAAAAAAAGTGATTGATGAGCTTCTGAACTAGTGTTTCATTTGAGCCGAGGTTTTCACTGACTGATAAATATACCAGACTCACTCTGGTGTTCCAGCTTATCTCAGCTCCACAGGAATACACTGCAGAAATGTCTCCTTAGCCTTTAGGAGAAAAAGCAGGAAGATATTTCTGAGGCTTATCAGCCCACACTAAAGTACATGAAGTCTTTAAGTCTTACCACTAATCTTCAGTAAAAACAGATGCAAAAGCTTGCTGATGTTTTTAAGGTTAACTGCAGATACTTTTCTTCAGTGCAGCACAAAAAGCATCCTAACTCGCTGTTCTCAGAGCCCTTGTGAGTTCTCTTTCCCCTGGGTTTCCCCGGATCAGAGAATCACAGAATGGTTTGGGTTGGAAGGGACTTTTTAAGGTCATCTAGTCCAACCACCCTGCAAGGAGCAGGAACATCTCCAACCAGATCAGGTTGCTCAGAGCCTCATCCAACCTGGCCTTGAATGTTTTTGCAAGGAGCAGGGACATCTCCAATTAGATCAGGTTGCTCTGTCCAACCTGGCCTTGAATGTTTCCAGGGATGGCCCATCCACCACCTCTCTGGGATCCTCTTCTATACTCCAAGGCAGGGGCTGGGAAGGGCAGAGAGGGAAAATGCAGGGAGATGAAACTGGTTCAGGGGTCTACAGTGCAGACTTGGAAAGTACTGAAATGGACTGAACTGGAAGCTGATCTCGCTTTGCCCAAATACAGTTGCTAATTTTCTAATCATACAGCTCTAACTCCAGTCAGTGCTTTGGGTTTTTCAAGATCTGCTTCACAAGTATTTAAAACTTTAAAAATAGCATTTGAAGACATTTATTAAAGGGTTAAATGTAGTAGGAACTCCTTGAGAGTTTTAATATTATATACTTTACCCAAGGCAATAGACAGCTTCTTCAGAGTCATTCCATTCTAATGTGTAAACGCTGAAAGTAATTAGACTGCGTCCTATGTGTATTAAAGTATTTAGGAGAAAAACTTTGGAAAAAGTGACTTTTCATGAGCAGCTGCCAAACATTTTCTAAAAGCTATTGCATTACTAATTATATAAGAAGTTTTAGTTTTTAAAGCAAAGGCTCTTTTGAAACATATAATTCCAGAAAAGTATTTTGGTGTGATAAAACATTTTTTTAAAGTTTTCAGTATGGGAATGGACAATGCAACAGCATGCACTGCAATGTCTGTTGGCCAGAAAATGATCTTAAATAGAAATTTTCATGAGAAGAGTTTACATTTTTGTTAAAAAAGACAAACTATTTTGTTCTGAAAAACTGAAACACCCTTTTTATTTTTAAAACAACAGCCTGAAGTACTCTGAAGAAATGGTTAGCTGTCATTACCACTTCGAGGAGAAAATATTCCTTTAGCTCTGTATATCAGACATGGTTTTTTAGACATGACTTCTGAGGTGCACTGGGTTGCACATTTTGCTGTTACTTCTTAAAAGGCAATAAAGAGAAAGAGCCAGCATTTTTGTGTTTCCTCGTCCTTTGTTGCAGAGTAGATGTACACACTCTCTAATGCTGTTTTATTTATAGATTTCAAATCCCTCCAAAAGGATCACATGCCCTCTGATGCCTGCAATAAGCCCACTGGCTGTTTATGGCTAGAAAGTTAGTATTCATATAGAGACTAGGCATAAATGAGAACCAGACCCTACATTACTTCACTCACCGAGGGAGGGTGTCTAAATTAAATATATGCTATAAAAAGACTTTAGTATTAGTCATGTCTGCTTGATGAAATAGGGCCGTGTCTGCTTGATTAAATATTATCAATAGTCTTAAAATATTCTGCTGCCTAATGAAGCCAGTTACCACCTGAACTGTTTATACAGTTGCTTTCTTTGGCTTTTGATCCTCTCCATCCCACACATGCTGTCACTGAAAGACAGAAGGTGGAGCCAAGGGTGCTCATGAAGCTACCTTTCTTAATCATCACCTGCCAATTTAATCAAAGTGAAGATTAAGCATGATGTTCAAAAGGCTAATAACAAGGATATCAGTCTCCTTCTAATACCTGCATTTTCACTGCATATAAAAAGAAATATGTAAACATAAAAATTAGGTACCCTCTTTAAATCATAGTATGCTTTGGCTTGCAGCTCTGTGTTGTTAATACTTGAGGCAGTGCACAGACATCTGCCTGGATAATCTAAGAGCTGCCAAATGACCACGGGGATTTTAATTATAGGGAGTAGTAATTGTTCTGGCAAAAAAAAAAAAAGTTAAAGGGATGTAAATATTGCAATTGTATTTAGTCACAAGGGGAAAACAGGGATCACCTGTCAGAAGCACACAGCTGGTCTTGAGTTCATTTAGAGTCACAACTCCTCTGTGTTTTGGGCCACCTTTGCCCAGTGGAAGGTGCACTTTTACACATATGCATTTAGACACAAACAAATCCTGGCCCCCTCTCTCTGCTTCCCCTGCTTTTTAGTGGACCTGCAGCTTTCTGCACTGAAAAAAAAAGCAAGGAAAAGGACTTCTAGCAAGCTCTCCCAGCAGGCAGAACTCCAGAAGGCAGGCTGCAAATAGGTGAGGAGATTTAGAGACATAGAGGTCCATCCTCTGGAACCTGGGATATGAAAGGCCTGCAGTGTCTGCTAGGAGCCTGCAGTCTGTGGAGGGTTTTTGAACTAGGAATGTTTTACTTTGACATAAATTTCATAAAATCCATTGAAGTGATTGTTTGAACAAAACTGGACAGGAACTGGGCTGAAATTTAGAGAACAATCCAATATGGCTGAGAAGGTTAGCTGAACATCTTGTTGGGATTTCAGTACTTACAAAACTGGCAGCCTAAATTTCTGAAACAGTAATTGATTCTGATCAAAGCATTTTATTTATACTCACACACAGCTCACCAGCCAGGTCCCCACATCTTCTGCTCACATCCTGCATAACCACCTGGTTCATGTGTACATGCAGAGGAGGTCAGGCAGGGAGAGCAACTCAGATTATTTCGGATGTCCTTTGAAAAGGTGGAAGTATGAGAGAAAAGTTAAGTACAAAAAGGGCAAAACTGAATCATAAAGATATTTGAAGTCAGTATGTGCCATGGCCTGCATCAATGCTTGGATTTTTCACAGGCTGAGATAGAAGTTGACTTATTCCCTTCTTCTTTGATTTCCCACTGTCACAGACTGAGGTTTATTAACTCACATGCACATACCTTTTACCAGCTAAGACCAATAGCAATGATACTGTTAACTGCTAGTCTTAAAATGTCTTACGTACACTGAGAACATCTGTACATTTATCCTAGTAGTATAATGTTTACATAAATCTTGTCAATGTACTATACACACACATTACACGTGTAGTCTTTATATTTAAAATTGTGCTTGCTTGGATATAAATATCAATGCAAAATGTAATATTTTATATAAACACATATTTTACTGTTGTATATATTGTGTGTATACAGAATTTGTTAGGAGACAGATACCAAATGCATTTTTAAAGATGATCTTACTTGGTAAGATGAGAGCTTACTTGAGACACTGAATGGCTTAGGCATCTGGTAATGGGAAACAAAGCTTTACACCGCCATATCACCACTTCAGAGCCAATCAAAATCAGAAGAAATAAAAAATTTTCACTCTCCTGACAGTTTGGTGGCCAATAAGCTACAGATGGCTTGTCTTGATCCCTTCTGGTGTTTGGCTGTTAGAGCTCAGTCCTGCTGGAACATGGCAGACAGAGAGGCACAAAACTATCAGTAGCTTACCCCAGCTTTCCCTGGCAGGGCAGGGGTTGTCTCCCATGGGACTCCTGTAGTACATAGTCACCAGCTGCTTCTCCCCTGGCAGAGTTTTCTTAATTCCTCTAACTGACCAGGGAGAAGTTACAGTCCCAATGGTGAAGCTCAATGCCAGCTGTGTGAGCCCTCTTTTCAGATCCTGTGCATATAGGGACAACAGCAGGCTCTTGACAGAGGGATTATAGTGTGACAAGAGTGAAACAGTGTGGCCAGTGATCGTCCTCCTGTACTCGGAACTGGTGAGGCCGCACCTCAAATACTGTGTTCAGGTTTGGGCCCCTCATTACAAGAAAGACATTGAGGTGCTGGAGTATGTCCAGAAAAGGGCAACGAAATTGGTGAAGGGTCTGGAGCACAAGTCTTATGAGGAGGGGTTGAGGGAACTGGAGCTGTTCAGTCTGGAGAAAAGAAGGCTATGGGGAGACCTTATCGCTCTCTATAATTACCTGAAAGGAGGTTGTAGGGAGGTGGGTGTCAATCTTTTCCAACTGAAATGATTCTATGATTCACACAAAATGCCCTCAAGCATTGTTGATGCCTACAAGGTGTACCTCAATAAGCAAATAAAACATGTAGTGGCACCAAAACATTACAAGAGCCGAGCCTGTTCTGTGAATATAGAGAAATTTAATCTTGAGGGCTGTCAAGTGACAGATCTTTTATGAGATCTAATTCCTAAAATGAGACCTTCGCTACCAGCATCATTCTCAAAACTCTTTGTCTCTTATCCTTTTTGGATTAAGCTCTCATTCTCATAATTTGGATCCTTTGGCAAAACAGAGGAAAGGCAACAATATAGTAACCTTAAGACTGCATCATAGTTTAGCTGTGATCGGGACCAGACTGCAGTCTCTCTCTCACTCGCCCCATCCTCTGAGAGAATAAGGAGAGATAATATAAGGAAAAAGGTTCGAGGTTTGAGATAAGGACCGGGAGAAATTCTTTATGTTACCATTACAGGCAAAACAGACTTGACTTGGGGAAAACTATTCATTTATTACTAAAACCAAAGCAGGATAATGAGACAGAGAACAAAAGAACCTCCCACCACCCTTCCCTCTTCCCGGGCTTAACATTATCTCTACCTCCTTCCCCCTCCCCAAGCGGCACAGGGGGGAAGAGGGAATGGGGGTTACGGTCAGTCCATCACATAGTGTTTCACGCCACTGCTTTGTTGTCAGGGGAAGAACTCCTCGCATTCCTCCCCTGCTCCATTGTGGGGTCCCTCCATGGGCCACAGTCCTTCGTGAACCTGCTTGGGCATGGGACATTTCTTCCATGGGGTGCGGTCCCTCCAGAATGGCTGCCCCAGCAGGCCCTCCACGGGCCACAGCCTCCTTCAGGCATCCACCTCCCCCAGTGTGGGGTCCTCCACGGGCTGCAGGTGGATCTCTGCTCCTCTGTGGGCCTCCATGGGCTGCAGGGGGACAACCTGCTCCACCATGGTCGTCACCACAGGCTGCAGGGGAATCTTGGCCAGGAGCCACATTACTCCTCCCCCTCCTTCTTCACTGACCTTGGTGTCTGCAGCCGTTCCTCTCACAAGAAAAATTCTTCACAACTAATTCAGGCAGACACTTCTCAGGTTCTCTTCACATCTTACTGACTTCTCATCTCCTCTCCACCTCTTGCAGCCAGGCCGGGCTGAGTTGGGCCCAGTCGGCTGCCCGGCGGGAGGCCAGAGGGTGAGGCCTGCAAGGCCCACAAGGCTTGCGCCTCCCCCTCTCTACCCCTGCTCAGCTGCTTCACATCTTCTCCTTTTTTTATTTTTTTTATTTATGTTTTCCTCTTCCTAAATAGGTTATTGCAGAGGCGTTATCACAGAACATTCGGCTACCAATTGGCTTGGCCTTGGCTAGCAGCACATCTGCCCTAGGCCCAGCTGAATTCACCGGACAAAGGGGAGCAACTTCTAGCAGCTTCTTGCAGAAGCTACCTTTGTAGCCCCCCCTCACTAAATAAAACCAGAACAGACTGAAAGATCTTCAGGATTGTCTTCCTTCTCTCTGGGTTGGAACCTACAAACTAAGGTAAGCACAAAAGAAAAAATGTCTTCTATGATTGTTAAGGCAGGGAATATCTAGATTCTGTACTTTTGGTTGAAAGAGGGGAAAGGACACTATGTATTCCTGGGCTACCAAAAAGGTATTTTTAATATACAGAGGAGTTTTATTGTCATTTATTACCAGCAACCCACATCTGGACCTGACAGAGCTGCTGCTGATCTGCCTGGATTAATTGGTTGAGAAGTACTTGGTCAAGAAACTTGATTTACAGTGCTGGATGGATTGGTGCAGGATACTTGAAAAGAGATTGCAGATGACAGCAGTGTTGCCAGGATACACCTAGGCTGCTGAATTAATACCCACTTCCATGCAGAAAAGTCATGCAGAGAAAGAAAACACCCTCTAAAAGAGAGAAAGAGGGTTGTGCCTTGCCCTCACATTGCACTGGAGAAAACTGAAGATCACTCACTGCCCTTTTTTCCCTTCCTCCATCATTCATCCCCTCAAGCATGCCTTTTGATAATTATCTCAAGCTTTTTGATAATTAGCACACTTAACAGTAATAGCCATAGTGCAAAGAAAACACATATAGCGTAACCTCTGCAGTGGTATGTTAGAGAAGGGGATATTCTGGCAACACCTACCAGGCAACCCACACATCACCTGTGCTAGGTTTTGCCTCATGGCAAGGCACGTCACGTAGAAGCAGTGGAAGAGAAGGGCAAGACACACCTAGGTTTTCCATGATCTAAGTGTTGTGGTGTCTGCACCCACACATCTGACAGTACACAGCCTGTCCAGAAGAGACACCAGCCATAGACATGAAAGGGCTGGTGCAGAGGTAACACAGAGTCAGTGCACCCTAAGCCTTACTGCTCCTAAACATGCAGAGTTAGCAGTGCCTTGCTGGGGTACTGTGAAGATAATCCAATAATATGGCCATCCCATGGATGAAGCCCTGGTGGGATTGTGTCATTTCCTTCTTCCAATTACCAGACAGAACTGTTATTCTTGTTACTGCATTGCATGCATTTTTATTCATCTCTGTGGCATCTGACTGCTTTACCCATGTTGAGACATCCAAACTCTTAATTAGATAGATGAAACAACAACATTATCCACATTGCCTGCAGGTTTAGCTGTTAGCTGGAAGACCAAGATTTAATCAGTGAGAATGCCTGAACAAAGAGGTATCATGTAGCTCCTGATACGTGTTATAGTTGTATGAGCAATACGCAAAAATTGGCAAAATTCTGCACTATATGTGCTCGGTTTTCATCAGCACTGGCTTTCCCACGACTCTCTTTCCTTTCCATTTCCTCGTGTCTGTCTCATTCCAACAGGCTTTTAAAATCTTTTTTTTTCTGCTTTACATTAATATATTTTCATTACAGCATTTTCCAAAGGGCTGCTCCTAAAAAAAAGAAAAAATGGAATGAATCTGAATTTTCAGGTGTTGTCCTCAGTGTTCTCATTTTGCTTGTACAGAGACTGCATGGCAGAAAACTAGCTAGATGTCAGGATGAGCAAGAAGATCTGCTTAGTTTGAGATTTTGTCACTTGCATGCTAGTTCTTCCAGCTGCCTACTAATAAGACAGATAATTAAGCACTTAAGGTATATTAAAATATTATTATATTAATTAGTAGAGATTTGCTGGTAGAATATTCTAACCTAATGAAATATAAAGTGTCCTGCTGTTCTTACTGATGTACATTACCTGGTGAAGTCGATGTGTTTGAACCTGCACTTGTTTATACGTGAGCAATCCAGGGCAATTATTTTGCCTGCTGCTCTGCAGTGATGTAAAATGGATGTGACATTTATTGGAAAAACAGATTGAGACTGGTTAGACTGAATCTTGCTACAGAAGTTGATCACTTTTGCTACCACTCCTATCTGACGATTGGTGCAGTTCTTGGAGAAGTGGATATGGGTGTCTGCTTTTCATTTCCTCCTCCCACATTTCTGTTAAATGACACAGCCAGAGCACTATCCAATAAAGTAATCTATTTGTGCAAGGGACTGTAGTATACTTAAAATAGCCAAGCTACATCACGTTTAATTAAAATCAGGATTCTCACCTTCTTCAGACTGAACTACTTCAATGTGCCACAAGACTGGGAAGAACCTTGCCTCTAAGCAATGGCCAGATGTGGCTTGCAAGATCAGAGATAGGCCCAGGATAGAGGCCAGGCAAGAATGGTCCCAAACTGGGACAGATCCAGCCCCTTGCATTCAAGTCCTTCAGCATAAGGAATATGAATCAAGGATCCTCCTTTTCAAAAATTAGGGGGAGTCTACTGACTTCTCCACTCTTTTAATATGCTGATCATTGTTGTCTGTGATAAAAGTTTCCAGATCAGAACTTCCAACTCCTACCTTTCACTTTCAGGAAAGTTTTGTTAAACAAGAGTGAATATGATTGAAATATCTCAGTATGACTATACTGCGTATCAGAACATGCTGAGGTCTCATTATTTCACTTACTTTTACTGGACAGCCTTCTGCAGGCACATCACCTTCTGAGAAGTGCTCTTGTGGCTCTGCAGCACCAATGGCACTGTGACTGTTTGTGGAATGTAACGACTTTGGCACAAAACTACAGGATCTGGCTCTCTGATATTTGCTTTCCTCACCTGGGGCTTCAAGCTAAACATTTAACAAGGGAAACTCACTACCCCTCCTGTCTTCTTTTCACTGATATTCAATTAAGAAGTTTATTTAAGTAGACCAGCATTTGACCTCCCCTGCCACACTTCTCCCTGTAGTTGAGGTGGGCTGCTGCCTACCTGCTGCACAACAAGATTGTACTTAGCCGAGATCCCTGGCACACACTATGTGCTTATGGTTGATGGCTTGCTTGAAGGAGAACAGACCACTAATAAATTGCACAGTCATTACCCTTTATGCATACTTGTTCTAATAGGTGTCGCAGATTCCTGCCTCCTAATAAGGAAAGGAAGTAGAAAAACACATAAATTCTCCCAAGGGAGTCAGACAGCCTGAAGCCACGTTCGACAGCTGTTACTGTTACCATGATCACCAAGAGCAAAACAAGGATTAGAAGGGGAAAAAAAAAGAAAAAAGAAAAAGATGCATTGCCAGGGATTTTGGCAAGATTTTCTTGGACATAGAATGTGTTTTGCACTGCCCGCTTCCATAAAAGCTCAGCGCTTCTGCGGCACGTGATGGAATTTGGAGATTAAACAAACATTGGCATTAATTAGTCTAAAAATGAATCATTTCATTTATCTGAAGTTTGCATTTCTGAATCTTGTTGATTTTTTTAATCTGTGACTTTTAATCTCCAGCAGAAAGATTTTGGCATTCAATGGAAGTGTGGATGCTATGGTGTTATTAAATCTAATTCACAAGAGGTTTCAGAAAATGTTTTCACGGGGTTTATCTTTTGTCTTCTACCCTCAGCTCTGTTCTTTCTCCTGGGGGCCAGCTAATAGGAATCGGGTGCTTCCCTGGCTGCCCTGGAGCTATGCTGAGTTACACCAGCTAAGCCTCTGTCCCTCCATATTATAGCTGAGAAATCCAAAGGGGAGATTCATGTCCTCTGTAAAGAGGTGTATTTAGTCTATCCTGCTGAGATAGTTTATGGCTTTGGCAAGGCGTACTGTGAATGTAGTTCAAAGTAAATTTGAAGTCTCAGACCTGCAGCTCTCCCTGTGCTTGTTACACTAATTTGTTAAAGCTGCTC
>WHYT01016031.1:15024-94390 GCA_009806455.1 Tetrax tetrax
GGCTGTCCGCCCTGCCCGCCCGCCGCCCATTGGCCCGCCCGCCTCTCCCGCCGCATGCCAACGGCGGCGGCCCCGCGCCGTCCCCATTGGCTGCAGCGCCGGTCGAGCCCAGCGGCGAGGCCCCGCCCACCGCGGTGCGGCACCATCGCCCTAGTAACCCGATGCTGAGCTGGGCGCGACCACCCGCGCGGGGAGGAGGGGGGGAGAGGCGGCCTCCGCCGCCGCTTCCGCCACCGCCGCTGTGCAACGCTCCGGAATCGCTTTGGCGGAGACTTTCCTGTCAGTCCGCCGGTTGAGGGGCTCAGGGGCTCCAGCGGCGGGGCGGTGAGCGGCGGCGGGGCGTCTGTGTCCCCCCCCCCTGCCCGGCGCGAGGTTGGTCGGGCCCGAGAAGATGGCGTCGGTGCGCGGTCAGTGCGCGGGGCCTGGAGCGGGCGGGCGGGCGGTGCGGGTTGTGCCGCGGGCACCGGCACCCATGGCCGCCCTCGGCTGTACGGGCCGCGCTGCCCACCTCGCGGGTCCCTGCCTTTGCCCCGCGGCCTCCGGGCGGGTACGGAGCGAGCGCGAAGGTGGGCCCGCCCTCGCGCGGCGCGGGTCTCCGTGCGGGCCCGCACATCCGCGCGTGGGGCTGCGGGCCCGCCGTGGCGGGTGCCCCGTGGAGCCCGCAGTCCCTTCGGGGTCTCCTGTCCGCGCAGCCCCGCGGTGCGGGAGCGCGTTCGCGGAGCGTGTGTCCCCCCCGCTCTGTGTTCCAGGCAGCGTAGCCGGGGCCGGGAGGGAGAGCTGACCCCCGGGGAGCGAGATGAGCGAGTGGCAGAGCGCGTTTCTGCGGCACCTCGCCCTTCCTCCGCACGGCCAGCGGAGACGGGCCCGCCCGCCGGGCTCCACGGCGTTCCGCTGCGTCCTGAGGTGCCTGGAAGGGGCTGCCCTCACGCAGGTAGGGGGACTGGGCGCCGCGGGGGGAGCCAGCAGTGCCCGCTGCCTGCCGCAGTGCCGCCGGGCCTCGCCGGGTGTGCGGGACAGAGCCCGTGAGGGTGCAGGTTTCCGAAACAGGGTTACTTGTTTTGGGGGCCCCTAACTGGAAATCTCCCAGAAACACAGATCAGAGCTGCACGCAGTCCCATGCGTTTTCACCTGCAAATCTGACTTAGCATTTAATTAATTTTTAATTTAACTTGTTAATTTGTAATTCGGGTAAGTATTTTACAATTAAAATATCTGGGTAGCACTTTATCAGTCTGCTCCTCCTTTACCATATGCTTAATGTTCACTTTTCCCATTTTTGCTTTGCTCGTTCAGCCTCTGGCTGTCAGACAGGCTCTCAGGCGATGCACAGAGCTGTACGTGGCCCTGTGCCTGATTTGGGCATCGATTAGGAAACGGGGATTGTTTGTCTTCTCTTACTGAAGTGCGTTTTCTGCAGTTTGGGGCTGCTGAGCTGGTGTGTCCCTGAGCGGGCCTGAGCCTCCTGTCCTGTCGTGCCTTGCAGGGAGCTGAGTACCAGCTGCGCCTCTCCCTTTTCGACGCCACCTACCACCACTTCTTTGGGAGGACATGGAGGAGCGGCTGGCGAGCTGCCCGCGCTGTCCCGCCGCGCCCAGCCAGGGCGGCTTTCAACGAGGTAGGGTGCTGGGGGCTGTTGTGGTTTTGTTTAGTGAGGGGGGGCTGTGGGTGGGCAGGGAAGCAGCCGTGCCTGCTAGGTCAGGGAAACACCAGCAGCCCCCTGGGGCAGCGTGACGAGAGGCGGATGGGGGCTGTGATCCTGCGGGAAGGTGGCCGGCTCCTCGGGAGCTGGGTCTGAGGAGGGAGGTTTGCAGTGCTCCAGGGTAAATGCTGTCTTTGCGTGAGTTCAGCCGGGAGCCGCTCTCCTTTGGCGCTGGTTTCCTCCGTCAGCCTGGTGGAAGCGGAGCTCAGAGCTGTAGCGCGTGAGCCTTTTGAAGCAGCAAGTCCTAAGCGTGCGCGGGCTCTGGCCTGTTGTCTGCCTGCCACTGAGCCTTGGCTGCGGCGGTTCGTTCTCTGCACGCAGGCAGACAGCAGCAGCAAGCCCTTTTCCCGTCCAGCACTTCCGGATCCTTTACCTAGGTTATATTCCAAACACTGTAAATAATCCCAATTTTTAAGCTTTTTGTGCTCAGTATTTTAGAATGGGGAAATGAGGGTTGAGGGTTGTCTCCGGGGCTGGGTGACGGCGTGGGAGCAGCGTGTGCTGCCTGCTCCGCTCAGAGCTGGCGGCAGAGAGCAGTGTTTCTTCACAAGTGGGAAGGGAGGGAAGGTGCAGCCGCCTGCTCTCCGGCACAGCTTTTCTGTCCGTACCCCCGAGCTGAACTCACCCAGAGCCACGCTTCCACCTGCCGCCGATAGCGGCAAATCGGGCTGCCCCCTTACTGGGACATCCCGCTGCCCTGTAGTGTGGACGACAGCCGAGATGTCCCGTTTTCCAGTTAAACTTTTGTTCCAGCTCCTCCAGTGCTCTGTGCTGCAGTTGAAGTGTAGCACTGATTAGAGCCGCGCTCCTTCATCTATTTAAATCGTAGTGGTATCTGAGGGGTGTTGATGTGCAGAGGAGAGGCAGTCTGCGGGCATGGTGCGATCGTGACTGGGATCTTTGAACTTTGTGGTGTTCAGCAGTTTAGTGTTGCAAAGAGTTCAGATACAGGCACAATTGACTGGTGGAAGGTGAGGAGGGAGGAAAGGTGCTGCTCCTCGCTGCTAGAGAGCTGCTTTGCAGGACCTGGCAGCGTGTGGGGACGTTGCAGCCTCTGCCTGCGCAGGCCGCGTGTTGAGCTTCTGCCCGCACGCTCGCCAGCCTCACCGGAGGAGGAAGGTGCTGGGGCGGGGGACGGGGTCCACGCATGTGGCAGGTCAGGGCAGCCTCTGCAGGCGTGATTTGCCCTGCATCGTCCTCGTCGTGTTTAGGAGAGAGGAACACGCTGCTGCAACGCGCTGTTAGTGTTCACGGAGGGAACGGCGGGCTGGGTTTTACAAGGGGTCTGCTTTAAGGGCTCTCTGTGCCTTTGCAAGGCGAGGCACCGGTCTGCAGCCAGCGGTCATTATTTCTGCGTTTTGCAATAAAAGATAATAGAATAACGATTTATTTCCCTGGGCTGATGCAGTAATGTCTCCCTCCGTTATCCCTTCCTGACAGCCTGTAATTACAGTAAACGGTTTCCCTGGGACACTGTGGTAATGAGTTTTTAATAGAAAGATTAACCTAGCTTTAAATCCTGTCCCGGGGAGGTGACCTGTGTCCTGTACCTGCCCTCAGGTACGGGCCATCCCCGTCTCCCTTCCCTGCGGCGGGAGGCTTTCCAGCTCCCTTGGCTTTCCCGGCGTGAGGCTCACCGTGGTGTGCTGCAGGCTGGGGGCTTGCTGAAATCCTGCTGTTACAGGGTCTGCAGCCTGCGAGTTAACTCTGGAAAATGGTCATTAACAAAAAAAAAGGGCGGGGGAGAAAAACCAGTTAATTATATTTGAGATTTAAGGAGGTCAAGGCTTTGGAGCAGTGACAGATCACTTGCCATGAGCTGCTGCCTGTAAGTTTTAATGGATGTTCTGGTTGCACCCCTGGCTGTCCAGGTGCCACAGATATTGTTCTCCCTGCAGCTACTGCTGCCAGCTCTGAAATTCCTTTTTTCTCTCCTTTCCCATCCAAGACTGTTTACTTCCACACCTCCTTGAACCACCCGGGCATCGCCGCTGTCGTGGAAGTGGTGGTGACGGCCAGGAAAGGGGACGGAGACTCTCAGAATCTCTCCTGCGGCTTTGGGCTCATCCCGCTCTTCGGCAGTGGATCGGAGGCGACTGACCTGGCTGCCGAGGACAAAGCGTAGGTCCCACTGCCACCGCATCAGGGGGCGTGGTGGGAACTGGGGTGGTAATGTGCACGGCTGATGAGGGGGTTGAAAGGGTGGTCCTGGGGAGAAAGGGTGGTCCTGGGGCTGCAGAAACCAAGCCAGTATTTAGAAACCTGGAATTCTTCCCTATTGGGGAAGCAACAATGGGTTTGTAAGTGATGCTTGTCCTTTCTCTAACTATTCTAGAATTTTATGATTTCCCCGAAGGACAGGGTTTTACTGCAGGTGCAGGGTAGGAGGGTGGTTTGCTGGTGAGCAGAGGCATTGTGGAAGATGAAGATGTGCTTCAGGGTGGATTTGCTGACCGCTGCAGGTGTGTGCTTTGCTTTTCAGACTGAAGCTGTACCATGGGACGCCACGTGCCTTACTGCACCCGCACTTCCAGGACCCTGTGGAAAGTAAGCAGCAGCAAGGTGTTGCATCTTGCTCCTTTCTTGGCTGCTTCTCTCACCCAAATAAGTATCGTGCGTGTCTGGTCGATGGGGTACGTGGTCCATGCCCTGGTAGTACTAAGCAGATGTGCCGTACTGCCAGCTGGGAAGAGCCCGGCTGGGCGCACACACAGGTTTTTACTTTGCTCCCAGCACATGTGTTCATGGATAATGATTTCTTCAACAGTGGTGCCACACAGCTGTTTCACTGGGTTTTGGTCATTTTGAGATGTTTTCTCTTCTCAGAGAACAAATACCTAACGGTGATGGAGAAGAGCCACCTACAGTACACCCTGACGCCACACCAGCCCCTGGAGACAATATTTCACCTTCTTCCTGAAAACCTTCTGATTTCCGGGCTGCAGAACATTCCTGGCTTGCTGCCAGCACGCGGAGACACAGGTAAGGGCTCCTTCCCTTTCCCTACTGCCCGCGCTGCTCGGGCTGAAGGCAGCAGCTCCCCGGGAGGCTGCGGGCAGGGCGCTCGCATGGGGTTTCTGGGAGCACCAACGGGTTCTCTGCAGCGCTGCCCCTTGGCACGAGCAGGCCGGTGGGGCTGCAGCGCTCGCACTCATAGCTCATCCTGAAAGATGTCAGAAAGGCTTCGGTCTGTTCTCCTTGCGTTAATTGCTTTGCTCCTGGGAAGCTGCTAGGGATAAATGATGGTTGATTTAATTACAGTCGTTCAGCGGAGTCTTCAGAGAAGCCCTTGCAGCTTGCTTAAAGTTCTCTGCCTCGGTGGTGGGGCTCAGGGTCGCTGGGGGTCTGGCGGGTTCAGGAGGACGAGCTCTTGCGTGCTCAGCCCTCGTTAATCTTTCCCTGTGGACAGCAGCCTTGCTGTTCGAGCTGCTGCAATTAAAATTATGTGATCTGAAGATTCAGAGGGTAACAAGTACTCTCAATTCTGCAGCTGAATTATGTTTCAGCTTCCTGCCTAGAAAACCCTAGCACTAGCCATTTTGGGGGTTGTAACTGTTAAAGGTCTCCAAAGCAGCTGAGTCCCTGGCTCTGCTGAGACCAAAAGCAGAAGAGGGGAGAGCCAGTGTTTTGCACCACAGGGCAGCTCAGCACTGCAGTAGCAGTGGCTTTAGTAAATAAATGGATTGTGTCTACAGGTTCCAAAGGCGTTGGGTGTTTCTGGGTCTCTCCCAGGTGTAGACGTGTGGCTCCTGCCTTGTCTTTTCAGGTGACTGCTTGCAGAAACCCCGGCTGATGAAGCCAGTTACCTGCTACCTGGAGAGGCTGTCTGTCTGGCTGTACCCTTCCTTGGAGGAATTTGAGGAAGAACTGCTGGACTTGCTGAACAGCGATCGCTTACTTCAGGTAGTGCCAGTGCAGTTACAGCAGGGGAGAGCGCGGTGCGTGAGCAGCAGTGCTGGTGTTTTGGTTGTGAGCAGAGTGAAAATGTTCAGATACACGGAGCTTGTGTATTTGTTTCACTTGGAGTCTGTTTTCTTTTTTGCTCTTGAAGCCTTGTGCTTGCTTTACCGCTGGATTAGCGCACAGGTGCTCTGTGTTGGGTTGGTTTGAACACCCAGACACTAATAAGCAGAATTTGGGCTTGCTCTGCTGTGGAATATGCAAAGATAAGATGCAGTGCTCATCATAGTGTGTCTCTTTAGGAACGGAGCACTCGGTGTGCAGTAAGGACTGCTGGCCAAGTCCTCCCTTATTTGCCAGATTTGCACCATCTCCGCCATAAAGACAAAATATCTGAATATCTGTCAGCCGCTGGGGGGTGGGTCCCGTTTTTTTGAGTTTCTAACAGATGGCCTGAATTTCCCTGGCCGCAGGTGGCACAGGGAAGGATGCTGAGCCACCTCGTGCCGCCTCGCTGCCTGAGCTGGAAAACTTCCCTGTTGCAGGCTAATGCCACGCCGGACGGCGATGGGATGGTGGTTCGGGAGCGGCGGCTGCACGTCGGCGTCCACAATGGCCTGTGCTTCGTCCAGGCGCCGCAGGTGGCCGTGCTGGTGCCGGAGGCAGAGGCGGCGCGGGGCAGCTGCCCAGGGGTGTCGGACTCTGGAGCCAGGTAAGGGGGAGACCCGAATGTCCCACTTTCCTCCTGCCTTGGGCACTGCCCACAGCCTCTTCTCCATCCTGGCCCAGGGGGGCAGATCAAGCTCTGGTCCTGAGGAGCCGCATCCATCTGAACGAAATGGTCCCTCACCCGGCGTTTGGGGTCTGCTTCCAGCTGGAATACGTGTTCTGCAGCTCGGGGAGAGCCGGCGGGAAGGTAGGGCTGAGCGTGTGTGCACCTCGTCTCTGTCCCTTATTAAAGAGTGGAGACCTGCTGCCGGAGGAGCGAGACCTGCGGAGTAACTCCCTCCTCTGCCCCAGTTTTGCCATCCCACACTCCTAAGAGGCAGCGGCTCCTTGTCCTGCAGCTGCACTGCCTAACAAACAGCCCTGCAAAGCGTACAGGTGCTTTCTGCAGTGCTGTGCAAAATATCCTGCAAGTGGGTTTATTGAATCACTGTAATTACACGTGGCTGCGTTTCTCCACCACGCGTACATATATGGAGAAATGTCGCCTGCAGCAGTTGGCTGTGTTTTGGCAAGCTGCTTTGGAAAATTTCAGCTTTTTTAATTTGCAAGAGACTTTTCTTTAGAATTTAGCACTTAAGCTAAAAAGAAGTTAACCTCCCATGTTAATTTTTTTTTATTTTCTGAAAGCTGAAGTTTGTCTGGGAGCTTCAGCCTGTGTTGTCCAGACCTTAAAGCCAGAAGTCTCCGTGTTGACTGCAGAGACCATGCTCGCCAATGCCTACTTATCAACCATTTAACCATTACCTGTCTATCAGTTTAACCTTTCTGTGGGTTAAACCCAGCTTAGCGAGCAGTTCCCAACCCTCCAGAGATCCTTTCTCTTCCACCATTAGCCCATAGGTCGATGGCAATGGGTTCGTTAGGAGTCCCTAATCGTCCTGCTAAATTGCAGCAAGCGTCATCTCTCCTTAGAACTGTCTGGAACAAAATTCAGGGGAAACTGGGTATTTATAAAGTGGGACACCTGTGCCAGGCGAAGGGATTTGTGTTGGCAGGAGGAGGAGAAGCTGAGTGGTGCTGTTGGAAATCAGGTGTTGGGTTCGACTCCTTGAAAAAGCTGAAACCCAAGGACCCACAGAGATTTTGGGCTCTTTGGCTCTGCTGGGTGCCAGGAGCGCTGGCTGGGGCAGAGGAGAAGCCGGTTCCCTGAAGCACAGGTCTTGGGCAGAGCAGCTAATCCCAAAGCCGCTTGTGCTGATCGCAGTGTCCTCTGTGCCATAATTAGCAGGCTGCCCGGGTGACTGCGGGCGCTGGTAGAGATCTCTCAGTTTGCTTCTGCGCCTCTCCTTCAGTTTAAGGGGAGGCTGTGGACGTGCCTGGTAAGTGGAAGCCTTTACGCCGCGTTTCTCGTCTGCCAGGGTGGGGGGGTCAAACGTAAATCCCTTAATGCAGCTGCTTGAGTGAGGGGGTTACAGCCCTTTGGTTGGCTGCTGGTGCCTTTGTCGCAGCCTGCGTGTGCTAAATATAGTCAAGGGATGAAAACCTGTTATTTTTGAAAGCGTTACATTGTGCTGTCATATTCTAACAGCGTTGCGTTGTGCTGATCCATACACAGAGGTGTAGTCCCTGGTGTCGCTTGGCAAAGGGCGAAGGTGCAGTTCCCTGCAGCGCGGGTGCCTGATGCACTGCAGCCACAGCCTGCGGGACGGGCTGGGGGAGTGGAGCGTGCGCAGGAAAAACAAAGTACCCGTGTGGGGTTCACAGCGAGACAGTGGGGTTCATACCTGCCCGCAGCTGTGGCCGTGGCTTGTGGTCAGGCTTGAGGAGGTGAAATCACGCAGGAAGGTGCTGGTTCTGCTTGCGGTGCTGCTGGCAGAGGGGAAGAGAAGCAAAGCTGAAAGCCTGCAAGCCAGCTCAGTGCTGTTTCACTGAGAGGTCTCGTTATCCTGAGTCTTCTCCCTGGGACCAGCATGTCCGTCTCCATCAGAGAAGTGCGCTTGGTGATCCTTGGAGCCTGCAAAGGGACGGGAGCAGAAAGGTGTCGTCGGTGTGGGGGAAAAATGGATGTAAAAAGAGAAATGAGGTGCTGGGAAGTGCTGTCTCTCCAGAACAGGCTGAAAGTGGAGCGAGTGGGGGTGCCTGGCGCTCACCACGCTCCCTCCCGCTCTCCCCCCAGGCCCTGTCTGGCAGCGCCCGTGGCGAGGCGGCCGACATGCGCTCGGTGCGCTGGGCTGTCTGGAGCCCCGTCCTAGGCGCCAGCGAGGCGGAGGTGGTTCTGCCCCTGCGTGGTGGCGCCCGCCGCGGCCCCTGCCAAACCTTGGTGTACCGGACCCCGCCGACCGGCAGGAGCTCCCGCCGGGTAAGCTCTTGCTTCTGCACCGCAAATACACGGGGATGCCGCCGTGCTTGGGCGGGCTTGCTGCTGGAGAGGCTCTTTGCCAAAATCTGTGTAAGTGCCCTGGCAATGGAGCAGCTCTCCGCAAATCTGCGAGTGAACGAAGAGGCATGGGAAGAGGAGGGTGACAGTGAGCAGGGTGGGGGGGAATGGGGGCAAAATACAGCCAAGATGCTAGGCTGTGCGGGTTGCTTTTTCTTGCTGGCGAGGTGGATGGGTGAAATCTTAAACTGGGTGGCAGTGGGTGGCGTTGGCAGGTGTGTGTCTCTGCAAGAACAGAGGCACTTGGTCAGAAATGAAAGTACAGCCCCTTGCTAGCTCAGCCTCTGGCTTGCACCACGGTTTCTCTGGCTGCAGGGCAAGGGAATTGTCTCTCGGAGATACGAGGGAGTCTGCGTGTAGCATGCTGTCTGAAAGTATTTCCTTTCCAATTTCAGGGGAAGCACGTGGAGTCTGGGACTGTCCAATTCCATGTCTCCACCGATTCAGAAGAACATCTTGTAACTGCTGCGGAGATCCTACGTAAAGACAGGGACGAGTCAGAGAAGCCTCCTACGCCATCGCTGAGTGAGTGTTTTCCAGATTGCTGACATTTAAAATAGAGTGTGGCATTGGTGTCTGCTCAGCAGAAAAAACACGACTTCAACAAGTTTCAGTGAGCTAGCTTATGAATTACCGAAGTGAAGCGAATTTCCATTGAGTTCAGCCCTCACTCTTTAACTTGCAAAATTCTCCTGTAATTGGAGCACTGAGGCTCCAACGCTCAACACCCAGAGCAGCTGCACGGGTGCGGCAGCTGCACCAGCAGCACATTGCCCTGCCAGCGCTGCTGCTTGTCTCTCTGGACTCTGAATCCTCCCAGACACTGAGGACAGGAGAGATGGTGATTATAGGCTGAGGAAGAAAATAATAATCTTGCAGCACTGCTGCTCAGGGAGCATGACAGCGGCACAGGTTCGATCGGCGCGCACAAGCTGTGCCGGCGCCTGGCTGGGGAAAGCCAGGCTGCGTGTGCACATGTGGTATAGCTGGCGGTCTTCTCTGTGGTGCAGGGGTGGCAGGCGGTCGAGGTTTCAGCCCGTCTGCTGTGTGTGTTGGAGGTGGAAAGGAAACTGCCGTTGGCTTGGGTTTGGATGCAGAGTTGAGTCAATTCCCTGGGCTGCTGGAAATCTTCTCCACCTTGGTTCTGTCTGTTCCCCTCTTGTGATCGGAGCGAGACAAACTCTCCTTTCCTCTGCAGCATCACTCCTGCTCTGGTTCCCATGCAGGTCTTGGTCTGACAGTGCAGGTACCTGACAGTGTTTAAATGCCTTTTACGAGCTTGTCCAGCTCCTCTGGTGAGCCGGTAGCTGCGGTGCCCGCTGCGGTGGGAGCCCGTTCCCGTGATGGTTCTGGTGCTGCTGTGCCTTCCACGAGATGGCAGTGGCACCGTGGCTTTGCCGCGGCAAGTCCTGGCTTTCTGGCAGCGAGGTGCGGGATTTACTGGTGTAAGGAGCTTTGCTGCAGAGAGCTTCGTGGGTGAAATGAAGGGACCTGGCGATGCTGGGGATGCGCTGGCTGAGGCTCTCTGTGACACGGCTGCATCGTTGCTGGTGCCTTCCTGGCGCTGTGTGAAAGGTTTTCCTGGACGCCTCTCAGCTGGCGGTGGCCAGGGTGTTGAGGGAGGTGCGTGCGGTGAAGGGAGAAGCAAGCGCGTGCCGATGGTGAGCTTGCAGCCCAGCGCTGGGCTGGCGCGCTCCAACTTGGAGTGGGTAAGGTGTCTGGCAAGGGGGGGATGCTCTGGCAGTGATTTTGGGGGTGAGCTGCGTGGTATTTCCCTGGCTCTAGGGGGCTGGTGGCACTGGGGAGAGCTTAGGAAGCACGGCAGTGGTCCCAAATCTGTGCCATGAGGTGAGTGGCCGCACGTGAGAGCCAGCCCGTGCCCTGAGCTGCTGCAAAGAGCATTTTTGTGAACTTTTTGTAGTGCTCTACCTGTCTGGCCAGGGGAGGCTGAGCACATCATCTGCTGGCTCAGCTGCCTGTGGTGCTGACTGTTCTGTCCATCATCTCTTCACCAACGATGAAAGCTATCTGAGCTGAGAGAAAACGGTATTTTAGATGTAAGGGAGACAGGACGCTTTCCTCTGTACTGCAGTCAGCATGAAATAGCTGGAATATACATGGCTGGGAAAGCAAAATAAGGTCTCAGCATCATGTGGATGCAGAGATGGAACATCTGTGTCCCTGCTCTGCTCTGAGGGACCCGTGGCTCAGCGGCACAGTGAGCTCAGCTGTGCTGGCACACGAGCTGAGCAGCCAAATATAAACACGATAAAGCTCGTACCGTTTCGGGGCACGAATGCATGAACAGATGAAGGGAGTGACAAGAAGTAACGGAGGAGCGATGAAAACCTTAAGTATCCTAAAACTTACACGTCTCATTAAGCATCCCACTTAGGCAGTGCCTCATGGCCATGGGGGAACTGCAGCGCTGTGTGAGCGTGGAGGGAGCTGCCTTTTACAGCAGAGTTAGCTTAATTCCCAGCAAAATAACAGATTAAATCTGCAGATGTGCTATGTGCCAACCCCAGGCAAGACTCTTGTTTGAAAAATAAGTCAAATAAGTGCTTGAGAGATGGTAAGGCACCTCAATAAGCTGGTCCCACCCCTAAAAAGTAAAAGGGCAGGCGGGAGGCTGGAGTGGGCTCGCTGGAGGGTGCAGCCGTGGTGGCAGGGCCTGGGGGTGACAGCTCTGCTACAGCATCTCTCCCATCCCTCTCCGCAGATCTGCCGGCCTCGCTGGGAATGGCAGCGTCCCCACGGGGACCAGGGGTAAGTGCTGCATGTGCCAGCGGACGCGGGCGGTGGGCAGCGGTGTTCCTGAGGGATGGCCTGTGTGCTCGGGATGTGCTCCTGGTCCTGTCCTCTGCCAATTTTCCTGGCTTGCTGCCATCAAGAGGCACGGAATGTCCTGCTCAAATCCACCTCCTCCGGGGCAGCAAGATGGAACCTGCATGTGATGTGCTGGGCAAAATTCCCCGAGCTCTTTTTGCACCCCAAATGCATTTTTAAGGGCAGTTCTGGGTTTTGACAGCCCAGATTTGCTGGGTACCATTGTTCCTGGCACATGCTGACAGTGACACACGGTTTCTTCCTGCAGAGCTACTGGGGTTTAAGGAGAGCTATGAATAGTGAGATCCCTCTTTATGCTTTTTTATATCTTGATGCAGGGATCAATGCTCACAAATATTTTAGATGAAATGAAATGCTTCATAAGACCGCATTAAGCAGTTTGATCTTCCTGCTGCGTTTTCTCATCCCTCCCCTTGCTGGGGAAAGTGCAGCAGCTAAATAGGCAGCAGAGGTGTGACCCCTTGAGCATCTGAGTTGTGATGCCAGGAGGGGCTGCTGGCCCACCTCGCTGTGGGGGTTCCCGCAGAGTGGGGTGCCGTGGAGGGTCGCTCCGCAGCGCAGGGCTGTGGGCGCTCACTCACTGCTCTCCCGCCAGCTGTCGGTGTCCCAGCTCTCCGCCCTGCCGCGGGGCAGGGGCCAGGCCCCAGCGTCACGAGGCTCTTGGCAGGAGGGGGGGATCACTCACCTGGAGGCTGACCTCGGCTTGCCGGACTCGGAGCGCTGCGCTAGCGACCAGCTGCGGGCGCTGCCCTTCGCCCCGCTGCAGGTGCCCATCGCCGCTGTGGGGCTGCAGGCAGGCAGGTGATGCTCGGCTGCCCTCCGCTCCTACGTCCCCGTGGCCCGGCCCTCCGGGGTCCCCTGCGGCCGCTTCCGCGTGGCTCACCCCTGTTTCTCTGTCAGCTCCCACACGCTGCTCTCCCGTGCCTCCCTGGCCCGCCTGCACACCGCCGGCTTCCCAGAGATCCTGGACCGCAACCAGGAGCCAGTGGAAATCTCTGAGCTGGCAGACCTGGCGAGCTTCAGCCTGCAGCTGGAGGAAGCTGACGCTCTGCAAGGCAATGAGATAATCCTGCAGTTCCTGGCTTTTGGCAGGTGGGATGGCAGCTCTTCGTGGTGCCTTCTGTGGGTGGGTTCCAGTGGCCTCCCTGGGGGAAGAGTCCTTTCCCAAAGATCTGCCCCAACTTGCTTCCCTGCCTGAGCGGGAGAAGTCCCTGCAAAGCTGCCGCTTCCTCCAGTGCCTGCTGTGGAGGCAAAGCCCCAGAGGGTTTTATGATGATGATGCTGTCCTTCCTGGGCACTCTAAAATCATATTCCAATTTTTTACTTACTGTATCCATTAGCCACAGTGTGATGTCAAAGCTGGTTAATGCATGGTTTCTCCAGAAGTGCATATGGAGTTGAGAAAGTTGGCACCCATGGGGGTGGTTTTGGCTGGATAAGGCGCCACTTATGCTTTTTCAGTGGATGGCAGTGTGCTGTGCAAAGGTAAAATGCTGCCTTTGTTGGGCTCCTCCGCAGCATATGGCGGGAGACAGCTGGAATTAAGAAGCTTTTTGGAAAGCTAAGGCAAACCATATGCCCACTATCTTCAGAGAAGTCCAAATACTTGTGAAGCTGCCGCTCTCCTCTTGTTCTGCCTCTTGGTGCGTGCCAAACGCACAAGGAACTCGTGATGGGGCGGCAGTGCCGTGCCATGAGCTAACCCAAACCCCTCTCTTTCCCTCAAGGGATGGCTGGGACAGCACAGAAGGGACGTGGCCGAGGACAATCTTCCTCACCTTCCAGTTCTATCGGTTCCCACCAGTCACCACGCCGCGGCTGCAGCTGGTCAGCGTGGATGAGGGGCCAGCGGCCGGGCTGGCTGTGCCAGCGCAGCTTCTTGTTCGGGTGAACAAGGATGGGACTCTCAGCACTGGTAAGCTCTGGTTTTAGCATCCTTGTGTGGCTGCTCCTCTTCTGTCAGTCAGATTTGGGTTTGCCTCAGGGCTGAAGAATGCACCGGTGTCTGCTGTAGCAGCAAACATCTGCTAGTTTGCATGGCACATCATGAAAAACACTCAACACGTCCAGCATTTGAAGTAAAACCCTGGTAAGCGTTGGTGGCGTGATTTGCATGTCGAGGCTGCCGGCTCCGGCTGCAGCTAGGCGCCTTTGAAAAGAAGGGCAACACATGGGAGCACAGCGCCTGGAGTGAGTGGCTCTGATCCTCCTGGATGAGCGCGTTTTGTTATTTCTTTCTGTGTATTATTAAATTCTGATCCCAAGAGACACCACGCACTTTTGGCTGGTGAAGCTCCTTCTCCATGTGGAGCTGTTAATGGAAATGAGAGCAGGGTCCACACAGAGTGTTTCAGTGGGAGGATGCCAATCCCAGGGGACCTCAGACCTTACTAATTGACCGACAAGTTCATTAAGTGGAGGAGAATGGGCATGTGAGCAGGCAGGCTTCTCCGGAGCAGAGGAATGCCCTGGCTGGTGTGCTGGTGCTGGCAGAAACTGTTTCCCTGACATGCCTCGTGTCTCGCAGGAGCACCGGGCTTGCAGCTGAAGTACATGGTGGATCCCGCTTTCCTGCGACCTGGGGAGCAGCGCTGGTTTGTGCGGTACCTGGCTGAGCACAGCCTCCAGATTGACGTCTGGGATGGAGACTCCCTGCTCCTCGTTGGGTCTGCTGCGGTTAAACTGGAGGTACCGGTTAAGTTGAAGGCCTTTCCCCTTCAGCCTTCGTGGCTGCCGGTGGTGGAGCCCCCTGCCCAGCCTGCTGTCCTTACTGTTAAGGAAGAGTCTGCCTGGTCCCGTGATGAGATGCTATTGCATTGCCCTCGCGTCTTTAGTAACCGAGTTGCTGTCAGCCCCTCTGAGCAACCGAGACTGATGTCAGCCTGACAAGCCCCTAATCGCAGGATTTGTCATCTTCTCCTTGAAAGGGATGGCAAAACATTAACTTTTTTGCACTTCCCTGGAACGCCTGCAGTATTCTAGGACTAAAGCCCCAGAGCTAGGACATCCAGAGACATCCTTACCCAGACCACTTAGCCCCTCAGAGGGGCTTCCCCGGTAACTTGTTACCCCTTGCTTGTCCCCAGCCGCTGCTGCGCCAGGGCCGGGCGGCCGTCAGGACCCACCATGAGCTGGAGGTGGCCACGACTGAGTAT
This sequence comes from Tetrax tetrax, assembly GCA_009806455.1. Taxonomy (NCBI): domain Eukaryota; kingdom Metazoa; phylum Chordata; class Aves; order Otidiformes; family Otididae; genus Tetrax; species Tetrax tetrax. Next base: position 29,735 of record WHYT01016031.1, read on the forward strand.
GAGCCGGACGTGACGGTGATGGGCCGGGAGGCACTGCGGCACGGTGCCCTGCGGCCCCTTGGCGTCCGTGTGGCGGTGAGGGGCCGCCTCCACCTCTGCCTGGCCAACGTCGGTAAGAGCCTGCTGCTCGCGTGGCTGGGATGCGGCACTGGCACCCCCGTGGCACGTGCCCCTCGCTGGGTGCCTCTGGTGCTGGCCAGAGTCCCCGTCCCAGCGCCAGCCGCTTGGCTCTGGGCATCGCGGGCAGAAGCACACAGCTCCTGGTTGTGCTTGCAGTCCCTGCTCAGCTGGAAATGCTGGCCCAAGGCGGCGGGGAGGCCGGTGGTGCGGGGACAGTGCCGTGCAGTTAGGTGCTAGCCAACAGCGTGGGGCTGCGGAGAAACGCACAGGGCTGTACCTGAACAAAAACCATGCTTGTAAGAATGTTGTTCTTCCCAGAACCTGCTGACTGCTTTTATTTTGTATATTTAATTCTCTGTCCTATAAATGTGCAGTGACTCCAGGTTTTAAAATCTTATCTTCAGAAGAAAGATTAGCTCCATTATAAGATATCTTAAATCGTCATTTCCCTGCTTTCCTGCAAAGGGACGATAAGCTCCTGGGAAGGAGAATCTGAGATTCACAACCCAGGGAGAGGTTTAACTTGCACCCTGCAAAAGAAGAGGGAGAGAGGGAGCAGAGATGCTGCACCCAGACAACAGCCACCCTTTGATTGTTTTTTTTCTCCCTGGCCTCTTTTCTTTAAAAAAAATTTCAAAATACTGTTATTAAAAACAGTACTGAAGAGCTTGGTGCCCCTGCTCAAAGGCTGGGGGTGGGATCTGTAGGCTGGGTAAGTACCTGGCAGGGGTTTAGAGCCTCGTCCGGCTCTGATGGCAGCAGGAGTGGGGAGACATGACGAAGTGTGACCATCCCGGCGGCAGTGTCACAGCCCAGGGGTGGAGAACGCAGAAATGAACACCGGAGCTGGTGTGGGGCTCAGCGGTGGGTCGCTCGAGATGGTGCCGTGCTTATGATGCTGCTCTGTCTCTGAGCGCATGGCTGGATGGTGGTAACAGGGCTCGCAGAGTGGTGTTAGCAACCAGATATTTGCTCCTGCTTTTTCAAATTGTCTGTGAAGAGCTGCACTGAGATTAAAAACTTGCAGTAGATCTTATAACAATGAAAACCAGATGGTTTCTGCTCATCCCTGTCTCCCCTTGTGGCAGGCCACCCATGTGAGGATGTCCCAGGGCAGCCGCCATCCCCGCTGCCGTCCCGCTCCCGCATCGTGCCTGCGCTGGATGGTGCTGGCAGCGTCCTGGCTGGCAACTGGTTCTCCATGAACACCGCCGGTGGTGAGTCCTGCTGCGCTGGGGCTCGGCCCGTCCCCCTGCGTGGGTTCAGGTTGGCAGGGTCTCTGCCGCTGCAGTGCTGGTGCTTTGCCCCCCCTCACCGGGTGGCTGCACCCTCTGGTGCTCCCCTTCCCAGCCCTGCAGCATCGCGGGGGGGCCATCGGGGCCGTGCTAATCGGGAGTCCCTCGCTGGTGCCACAGTGCTCTGTCCCCGCAGGCGGGCGGGTGTCACGGGCGCGGAGGCTGGTGGAGGTGGACAGCGAGCTGGCGGCTGCGCTGCGTGGCCGCTGGCCGGAGGCGAGGTTGACCCCTCCGGCGGTCCCCAGCGAGGCCGCGGCTGCCCGCCGGCGCAAGCTGCGGCGCATGGCGCTGGTGCGGCAGCAGGAGGATGCTGGCGGTGGGAGGACCCCCCAGCTCTCGGTGAGGAGAGGAGTGCGGGGGGCTGGGGAATGCAGGGGCTCCGGGCTGATGGTCCCCTCCTCCCGACAGCGCTGGCAGGAGCAGCACGCCCGCCACGCGCGGGACCTGCAGATCATCGATGCCTACCGGGAGCACACCAAGGGCGAGAGCATCTCCCGGATGCTCAGCCAGGCCGTCACCGCCACCCACACCGTGCGTGCCGTGCTGGGGACGGCCGAGTTCTTTGAGTTTGCCCTGAAGAACCCCTATGGTGTCCAGCACACTGTGACCATCGAGGTTGACCACCCTGAGCTCAGGTGGGGGTCAAAGCAGGATCTCCTACGTGTGTGTGGGAAGATGCTGGGGTAGCACCAGCTCCTGACCAGTCCTCACCAGTACCTCTGCTGCTTGCTTCCCCAGTGTCATACTGGACCCGAGGGAGTGGCGCCACTTCAAGGAGCTGACCAAGAGCGTTACACCAGTGGAGGAGGAGATGTTCCACCTCCGTGATGACCTTAGGCCTCAGGTCTACCTGCGCCCCAATGAGACCGTCCACATCCCCTTCAAATACCAGACCTTCTCTGCAGACCCTGCGGTCATCACAGCGCAGGTATGTGTGGGCCCCCATTTTGAGCTATTCCCAGTAAGAAGCCGTGGCAAACACAGTCTGCTCTTGCACCCCGTAGGGGCCAACTGGGCTGGGCGCTGGTGCCAATGCGGTTGCCAGCTCTCTGGGGAAGAGCGGGGCCGAGCGAACAAAGCACATCCAGGTGAGGGAGCTGAGTGAAAAGTCTGCTCGAGCGGCTGCGTGGGAGGAGAAGCATCGCTTTTGGCAAACTCTGTCTCTCTGGCCCCCTGGGCAGGTCTCCTTCCAGGTAAGTGGAGGGAAGCCCATTGCGCTCCTGCGGGTAAAGGTGGAGCCGCAGCCCCACGTGGTGGACCAGACCTTCCGCTTCTACCACCCCGAGCTCACCTTCCTGAAGAAGACCATTCGGCTGCCCCCCTGGCACACCCTTCCGGGTGAGCCCACGGCGTGCCTGGCGGGGGCTTGGACTCTTCCTCATTAGTCAGTTTAAGTGGTTCCTAGGAGGCTTCCTGGAGGGGCGGGTGGCATCCAGAGAGCTCATCTCTGCCTCCTCGCACTTTCGTGGCCTTGAGCTCCTTGCTTTCTCTTCATGCCTGCGTTAATTTTACACTTAATTCCCTGCACCAGTACGCCCATGTAGTTTGCTGGTAGCCCAGTGTAAGGCGTTCTGGTCTGTGGCTGCGTGGGATGCAGAGTAGCAAGCACAGAGAGAAAACACTGAATACAGGTTCGTCTTGGTCTCTCTCCTCCGCAGGTGCGCCGGTGGGGATGCCGGGGGGGGAGCCTGAGATGTTTGTTCGCTGCAGCGACCCTGACATCATCTGCGAAACCAAAAATATGGTACTGGTTGTGTTCTGGCATTGGTCTGTCCCTTGTTGTTTTGCTGTGGGCTGTTTTCATCGGCAGAGACATGCCTTGCGCCCACAGAGCACCCGTTTGTCAGCCCGTGGCAGCAAGACGCTGGCAGTGATGAAGCCGGAATTGCCCTTGTTCCCAATTAAAAGGAGCCGCATTGTTTATGTGGTTGAAGCAGAAAGTTGCACCTTATCGCATCGTGCAGCAGCCTGCGCTCCCGTGTTCTTTTGAGCAAACAGCAGATGGTTAAGATGCTGGGGAAAAGCAGCCTTTTGTCGAGGGGTGAGATAGACCTTCTCACTGCTCGGAGCACCAGCAGCCGCTCGGGCGTGCAGACGTGTCCTCCCAGCGCGCCGCAGAGCATCCGGGTGATGGCGGGGTGGCGGTGAGGGCTGTGCCGGGCTGGGGTGCACTTTGGGCCAAGGCTAGCTGTCACCCTGTGTCCCTCCCCAGCGCTGCCCTTGCTTTGCGATGCCCAGTAGAGACTTCCTGGGCTTCCTCTGCAGCTGGGGGAGGTGGAAAGGAAAAATAAACTTGGGCACATATGTGCAGATGGCAGCGAAGGGTAGTTGCTAATTGCCATTGCAGAAATGCGTTAGTAGGGTAATTGGATTACGGCTTGTTAGAAAACTTGGGGAAAATTTGCCAAAATTTGATTACAGATGCAGACCTGGAATGCGATAGTCATTTGTATCCTCTTTTGTAATTAAAAATACTGGAAGAGCTCAGCCAAGCTGTATAATAACTTAATAACATAGTTTAACTGGATGCTGGAAGCATCTGCTTTCAGAAGTGGGTTGGTGGCGGGTGTTTCTGTTAATGGGAAGGAAACCCTGGAGTCCTCATTAGCCGGTTTGATCTCGAGGTTAACTGTTGGAGTGATGCTCTGATTTCTGCACGCAGGGGCCCGGGGAGCCGCAGGACATCTTCTTAAAAGTAGCCGGAGGACCGAGCCCGCAGATCAAAAAGTTCTTTGTTGCTATTTATACGTAAGTAGCAGGCCCCCCAAAAGTGAGGAACGCTAACCCCGAGCGTGCGGCAGTGCTGGGGGAGCTCACACTGCCCTTTCCTTGCTCGTGGCTTCCCAAGCCCGGCCAGCTTCACTGAGCTGTGTAAAGCTGGGTAGGAGGCTTCCCAAAATGTTTGCAGCGTAGGGCGTTATGTCATTCTCTTTTGCTCTAAATAATCCATGGCCAGAGCATCTCTGGTGAGTGGGCTAATGCCTTCTGACCCAGCCGGGCTATCTCCGCATCGGGTGATGCGTCAGGAACGGGTGGGATGGAAATGGGATCCTTAGAAGCCGTTGGCGAGCCCTGTCCGTCCCTGTGCCGCAGGGACGCCTGGCTGGCGGCGCCGGTCCAGATCTGGCAGTTCTACCTGCACTCGCTGCAGCGCCTGGACGTCAGCTGCACCACCGGGCAGCTCACCCGCCTCTCCCTGCTGCTGCGGGGCACCCCGGCCCCGCGGAGGGTGCGGGCCTACACCTCCCACCCCCAGGAGCTGGAGGTAACCCCCACGGGCGGGTTTGGGGCTGGCCAGGTCCTTCATGGCGGTGGGGAGCGGGGGGCTGGCCTGGAGCAGCCCAGTGAAATCCCCTCGGGAGAGGGGGAGGCAGCCCACTCGGAATTATGAACAATTTGCTGCCGTGAAGTGTTTACGGTAATTAACTTTTGATTAGAGCTGTCAAGTGTAGGATCATTGACATGAAACCTCAGAGGGCAAGTTATCCGCATTAATGAGACCATCTGAAGACTTCACAATTTCTTTAGAATTTGTTTGGCCATAATTGCGAATATGAATAATAAAAGGCACAAAACCTCCATCCCTGTCCCGTAAACAAAAGCCAAAGTCTCCCTGGGCGAAGGCTGTGAGGGGAGGGAGTCCCCTGGCTGCGGAGGAGCTGGCTCTGTCTGAGCGGCTCTTTGCTTTCCTGACCTGGAGCTGGCTGGTCCTGGTGTGTTCCCGTAGGTGGGATTCCGCAGTGGTGGTGTAGGCGTGCAGGTTTTTAAGAGCAGTCAGGTTTGGTTTGTACTCCAAGGTGGATGCTGTGGAGGTGCGATGGGCCACCGCAGGTGCCTGCAGCTCCCGGTGTTGGCTTCCATAGGTGGATCCGGACGGCGCCTTCCTTCTCCCTGCCAATGGCATCCAGGACCTGTACATCGGCGTGAGGCCTCGGCGGGCTGGCAGCAGGTTCATCTACCTCAACTTGGTGGACGTGGAGTCCTACCAGCTGGTGTCCTCCTGGCTGCTCTGCCTCTCCTGCCGGCAGCCCCTCATCTCCAAGGTACGGTGGCTCTCGCACCGGAAAAACATGGTGGTGGTGCTGGACCAGCAGTTGCAGTCCAGCCAGTAGCCTGGGACTGTCTCTTCCTTTTTCTTCTCTTTATATTTTTGGGTTTGTTTGTTTTTTGGTTTTTTTTTTGGTTTTTTTTTTTTTTTTTTGGAGCTTGCCACACTGAGCGCACATTTGGCCCTCCAGTACTTGAATGATCTCCCTGAAGACAGCAGTAAAATATCTTTCAGGCTGTTTTGAAGGCAGTCCCATGCTGAGGAGTGCCAACTCTGAAGTATCCTGGTTGTGAAATTAAAGCTGGAGCATGCTGCTTCCTATTAGCACTGTGCTGGCGGAGGCTTTGCCTCAAAGATAGACAATTAGAATTCCTGGCTAATGTGTTCCTTTTAAAAATGTTTTCCTGAAACCCTTGGTACTGAGGGAAGTTCAGATTGGCATTTAATCCGATGCCCCAGCATCCTGCCAAGTGCCAGCCCGCCTCCCGGTGCTGCGGGGCGTTGGCTGAGCAAGTGCCACAGCTCTCCCTGTGGATGTCCATTAATTAGCTGGAGAATGAGCTGGCCTGTCCCAGCTGCTTCCCTGGCCCTTTGTCGCTCGGGCTCGTAATTACTTCTGTGAAGGCGCTGGTGCCAGCGGCAGCATGAGGAGGATGCTTTCAGTTGAAGGTGGTTTCTTTATACCTGCTGGGAGAGATCAGACATAAGCTGTAGAAGGGGAGAGGAGGGGCTGTAGCGCAGTGTGCCCCCGAAATGCCCCCACAGTGCCCTGGTGCTCTCCGGGGGACAGCCCGTTGTTCCACTCCGGTCTCTGCCATGCCTTGTGCTCAACCCGCAGGCGTTCGAGATCTCGCTCCCCGCAGGAGGCGGGAGAGGCTGCAACAAGCGCATCACCTACACCAACCCCTACCCCTCGCCCCGGCTCTACTTCCTGGGCACCAACCGCCCCGACCTCTTGCAGTTCAAGGAGGACTCCTTTGAGGTACGTCCTCCCGCCGCCGGTCCCCCCCCGACAGCCCCTGCCCTCATTCGGCTGGACCACGCCACGTGTGGGGCGATGCTCGGCGGGTGCAGGGCCACGCTAGGCTGGGAAGGTGGGCACGTGGAGGGCTCTGCGGCGGGTCGTGCCACCTCTCCTCCCGCCCGCGCTCCCGCAGGTCGCTGGTGGGGAGGTGTACACCATCGGCTTGCGGTTTGCCCCGAGCCAGAGCGTGGGTGAGGAGGAGATCCTGATTCACATCAACGACCACGAGGACAAGAACGAGGAAACCTTCTGCGTGAAGGTCCTCTACCAGTGAGGCTGCCCGCCTGCCGCGGCAGAGCAGCTGCTCTCTGCGCTGTCTGGCAGTGCCACACGTGTGTCTCTCGGACTTCTCTCCGTGTTTTCTCCGAGCTCTCCTTGGCTGCGTCGTTTGCAGACGAGAGGTCATGAGCCCAGTCCCCTCGTAGTCACCTCGCCAAGCCGGCAGGTCTTGCTAGCTGTTGAGATCTCTGGGCTTTGCCACGAGCGCCGGCGGTGCCACGCAGCTGCGTCTGCTCAGATCGGGGAGGGCGAATGCATCTACTACCACGCAGGATGTCTTTATTTTTGTTAAGCTTTGGTGTATTTTAGGCGTGTTGTAATCTTTTTTTTATTTTAACTTTAAAAGCTTACAGATCTGATTCTACAGAATATTTTTAAAGTATTTTATATTCTACAGTGAGTTTTGCACATGCTGAAGCAGTTTTTTGGGATTTTTGTACTTTTTACTCATCCTTGATCAATTAAACTTACTGTGCAGAGCTGGCAGGGTGTGGTGGCATTTTCTTCTGTGAGAGGTGGAAACCCTCAGTGTCCCCATCCTGCGGAGGGGCAGTGACCACCCACCGCTGTGCTGTGGTGCTGTCAGGCCCATGGTGGGTGTCCCCTGCGTCACCCCCAATTCCCTGGAGCATCCCAGGGGTCAGGGCAGGGACTGTGGAGGAGAATGATGGGAAAAAAAGGCTGACCCGTCCAGGGCTGAGGGGTGTTGCCCCCTTCCAGTGCCTTGTAACCTTGTTTGGTGGGTACTGAGTGGCTCCACTCTGCCTCACTGTTCACTCGTGGCCACCATGCACTAAGTTCACTTGTGGAGGGGGAAAAACCCAAAGAGGGGAGGAAAAAAGGCAGCTGAGGCTGGCAAAGCTGAGGAGGGGCTGTCCCTGCCCCTCAGCCTACCCCTCTGCCACGCTGGGCAGAGCCTTGGCAGGCAGCTCGCAGCCCCCAGGCGAGGGGTGCCCCTCTCAGCGCTGCCCAGCTCTACGCGTCCCGGGCTGATGAATTAGTAGCCCCGATGGAGTCGTGCGCCGAATTCCTCTGCCTCCCTAGGACTGATCGGAAATGACAGCTAATATTTTAAAAATTATTATACTGTCTGCAGCACAGAGAGGCCCTGAAGTTGAGTTATTAAAGTAGATTAGCCGAATAATTTTCATTACGTTTTCATATACCAATATTTCTTGAGGCTCATGAATGAGCTGGTGCTGTACCCTGGGCCGTGTTGAGGCAGCTCTGGGTGTGTGCTGAGCACCAGCCGGCTGCAGCCACGGGTACGTGGTGTGGGTGCTGGGGATGCCGACGCGGGGACTTGAGCTGAGGTGTCGTGAAATGCTGCTGGCCAGGAGCAGCCCGTGGGTACCAGTATGTGAGCAGGGTGCCACCAGCTCCTCTGCTGTGTGCGGCTGTGCCCTGGGTTCCACCTGAAATCTGCAAAACCAGCAAGGCCATTGAAGAGTTTCCTGGCAGGAGCTGGAGGTGTTGATTCTGACTCTTTTGGGAGGGACCTGGGTGCCCACACCTGCATCTTTGCAGTGCTGCCTGCAGCCAAGAGGAAGGGCTGGTAAACGAGGCCTTCGCCAGCACTGGTTTCAGAATCCAGTGAGGATTTGTCACCTTTTAGCGGTGTAAGAGTAGAGGGGAAAATGCTCCACAGAGCCCAGTGTTCCCACTGAGCTGGAGCTGGTCTGAGCTGTCAGCCAGCCCTTGAGGGCTTGCTGTGGCTCCGCGGGATTCCAGTCGTGCTTTCCCTCTCCAGGCATCTGTGTCTCCGTGGCGTTTGTAGCCATTGCTTGGAAGCATCCAGCGCTAGACTGGCTGCCCCGGGGCGATGCTGGGAACCTCGAGGGATGCCAGCACATGTGCTGCTGCTCTCCTGCTCCAGTGCCTTCCTCCGCCCTCCCCGGCTGCGGGAAGGTGACCAGGGCGGCTGTGCCGCGACGGCTCCCGCTCGGCTCCTGCTCCCGGGATGCCCGGGCTGCAGCAGGGTCCTTGCGCCCCAACGTTTAAACCTGCCTTACTTTTCCCATGATGAGGACGAAGTTGTGACTGCCTGAGAAAGCCCTGATTAAACAAAGGCTCTCCATAATATTTGCTGGGAGCTTGCCAGCCTCGTAATGCGACATTTCCGGGTGTCTTTATTAGGTGAAATGAGTATTTAGAGCCTCTGCCAAAGTGAAAGCTGATTGATAGTCTTGTTTGACAGCGGCACCACAGCACCACGCAGATGCTCCTGCACCCTGCCGCTGAGGCATGGTCTCTGGGGTGACGAGCAGGAGGGTGCCATCCCTTGCAACAGCAACACTGGGGAAAACCACCACTCTGTAAAAAATTCTGGGAATTCCTGAGGAACCTGGGGGGCTGGAGGAGGAGGAAGAGGGCAGATAAAACCCAGCTGCCTGCGGGGCGGCTGCCTCTCCTTACCGGGAGAGGTCTTTCCACGTAAGGAATCAAAAACAGTCAGTGTTATAATGTGTCACCCTGGCATTTCCAGCTGGAAGTGTTTTGGTTCTCAAGACTGAAATGAGTTTTTATTTTGAAATGTATTATTCATTTTCTTTTGAAAGGTCAGAATCTGAATGAAACACTTTAATTCACCTGAGATGAATTTATTAGTTTTTGTCTTTGGCAGGCACACGGCACCTCAGGCTGCCGCGGGATGTGGCACACCACGTCGGCAGCGCCAGGCAGCTCGTCTGCCTTGTGCAGTCCTGCTCTGATCTCTTCCATCGTGCAACACGAGACATCGTGTGTGTATAGGTGTTACATGTGGTGACTGTTTTTTCTCAAGCCATCTCTAATGAGGTTGCACAAACCATTGCCGGCCGCGGGTTCAGCCGTTGCTCTCTCAGGTCCCAGGCACCGCACGTCTCTTCCTTTCTTAGTTGAGCTACGTCTCACCCGGGAGATCCTGAGTGCCCTCCCGGCCCCGCGGCCCCGGCTGCCCTCCGAGGAGCGCTTCGGACACACCGCAGCGTACGGGCGGAGGAGCCCCTGGCTCCAGGGCTCGGGCGACGGCAGAGCTTCACGCGGTGGGCAGCGGGCTCCTCCTGGGGCTCGCGGGCAGGGCCGGGCAAACTGAGCCTGGGCTCTGCCCTCCCTTTTCCTCCGGAAGGCTTTCCAGAGGAAAAAAGTCTGAAAAACAAAGATGTGTTGGCTGAGGCACAGAGATGGCATCCCTGCTTTCCCGCGGCGCTGCCTGGGCTGTGCCCGGCACCACCTGGCCCCAGCATGGTCCCGACACCGTGGCTTTTACGAAAAGCTTTCTTTTAAAGCTTCATCTTCAAGGAACATTAATTTTTCTGTCTGAGAAGGATGTCAACTCTGGTCCCTGTGGCTGCTGGTATCGGGATCGGTGGATGTGTGGGGTCTGGAGCCAGAGGTCGTGATTCCCGGTGCTCGCCCTCTGAGGGAATACGCGATGGAATGTTCGTTAAGCCAATTATGATTCTCACTTGTCTCCTGGAAGTTCAGGCCCTGTACCTCCTGAACAGAGGTCCTGGATGATCATCTGCAGAGGACAATCCCTGTTTGGTGACTGACCTGTAGCCCAAACCTGGCACAGCCGCCCCCGCGCTGGAGTTCGGGAGGTTGATTCCCCGTTTCTCCCACGCGTCTCCCTGGAAGTGCACCACCGACTGGACAAAACCGATGTAATGGTTACAAAACCCAGAGATAAAGCTGCTCTTAATGGATTTCTTTAAGATAAAGGCTGTCAAATACCAGGCTCAAACTCCTTTCTACACCAGCAGCAGCTGTATTAAGCGCACTCGATCCAAACCAGGCTGCGGATTCCCGAAGCGAAGCGATGGCTGTAGCAGATGCCGTTTGTTGGCCTCTCCCGCAGAAGCGGGGCTGGCGGAGGGGATGAAAAGCCACCAAGCTGCGGCTGCTCTGCTCCCATTCAGCCGGGACAGATGAGCTGTGACGGGCATTTGCAAAACGCAGCCTCGCGATCTGGTCGGGTCCCGCTGCGAAGAGGGCAACAGGTGCCATCCCGTTGGGCTCCCAGGGGAGACGGCGCAACGTGGCCTTTCCTGGGGTCCCTCTTGTGCCACAGATCCTCCCTGGGCAACGCGGGCTGCTTCCCTGCGGAGCGTGGCTCCCGCCGGGCTCAGTGTCGAGCGGGGCTGCCTCTGCGCAGCGCTCCCGGGTTGGTGGGGTCCAGGACGGGACCTTCCGCAGCCGTCGGGTGGAGACGGGGCCGCTCTGCCACAGACTGCACCGGCGGGCCAACAGTGCGGGAACGCAGCTCGGATTTTAATAATAATTCACAGCTACGTAATGAGAAATCTGTAGCATTTGTACACTGCTGATTGCTTTTAAATAATTTCCCTTCTTTCTGTTCCAGGCTTGACATTTGGTGAGGAACTGAGGCGTTGTGTTCACTCACAATTAATTTATTGTACAGCGGTGGGAAGCAGCGCCCACCTTGGAGAAAGTCAGCGGCGTGGAGTGTTTACCTGTTATTTCCAAATATTATTGAGCTTTTAAACAAACTCTGTGTGCTGCAGGCAATGAGAGCAGCTCTGGCGAGATGGCTCCCGCTCCCGCAGCAGCTCCCCACGGCCGGCGACCAGGCGTTTGTGGGAGCGAGACCGGATCACTTGGCTCAGCGGCGGGAGCCCAGCGTGGAGGTCCCCAAAGCGGGTACGGCACAGCGCACCCCCAAATTCACACTGAGAGAGCTTGATTTTAGGGACAGCTCGGGCTGACACCTGGGCTCTGGCTCTGCACCATCCCATCCCATCCCATCCCATCCCATCCCATCCCATCCCATCCCATCCCATCCCAGGTAATTGTTGGTGATTAAACCTACCACTGGCGAACTGGAAATGATTAATCTGGTCTCTCACCATCTCCTGGGTGAGCCCCGTGAGCTGTTGGTGGCGAGGACGGGGATGCAGCTGATGCCGGAGGTTGGACCCTGGGAATACCTGTCCCAAAACCAGAGGCCTGTGTGCTTCTCCAGAGCAGGGTTTGCAGACCGCGGGTGTTTCACTGGGCTGGTGGCCGGTGGCGGGGTTTGCCTCCGCGTGCAGCACACCCCGGATGGAGCTCCGAGCTCTGCCTGTGCAGACCGTCTGCCCCCTCCCTTCAAACGACAGACAAATTCAGAAAGAAAAAAAATAATCCAAGTCTTTCCATGGGCAATTTGCGCATGGAAAATAGAGGCCAGAGCCCAGCTCGGCTCCCTGCCTTTCGGAAGCGGGTTTTCAAGCCTAATGGTATCAGATATTCTTTTGGCACCCATTTTCGGAGCAGCATCCCACCCCTGCTGCTTCTTAATGCAGCTCATCTCCTGCCGATTTCTCCTGGGGTCTCAGCCAAATCAGCACTTCAAATTAAAGCCTTCCCCGCTGCTCGTGGGTTTCCATGGAGATCCAAGCAGATGCTCCTTCCTCCCGCCGGCCGATGGATGGAGGGGCACCCTCCCAGGGGTGCCCGCAGCGGGGTCCTGGGGCTGCTCCCGCGTCCGGTGGCTCCACAGCCGGGTGGGGTCTGGCCCTTTCCCCGGGCAGGAATTGGGTTGGTTTGGTGGCAGCAGCGTTGCTCAAGCCGTGCGCGGCCGTGGCACTCCGAACGCGGGGTTCCTGCGCGCCTGCGCCTCGCACAGCGCCGCTGGGCCAGGGCCGGGCCGTCGCAGGTGACAGCGGGTTCGGCGGTGGAAATGCCCTCACGCGCGTGGCCGAATTAGCAAATAGCTGCAAGATCTAAGAAATGATAGTAATTACAGGAGGAAAATTGTTATTAATGTGCTAATTTACTCGGGAGCCAGGCTTTATGTAATTACGCTCCGGGATCAAGATAAGGTTAATGCATTTACCTTCCCGGGTGTTTACGGGCGTTTTGGATTGTTCTTCCCCCGCCGCACGACACAAGCGTGCGTGGTCCTGGCGACTCAGTGGCGGGACGGTGCGGGTCCCCTGGCAGAGGGGTCCAGGAGGTTCTGTTCCATGCTTTTTTGCTGATGTGGCTAACGAGGGGATTTGGAGCCGCGGGTCAGGGTCTGCACGGCGGGGCATCCCGTGCTCGGCTGCTGGCCGGAGCCTCTCAGGGCGCGGTTAAATGAGATTTCCGTGGTAAGTGCACCCAAGGGCGAGCTGTCCCAGGGACCGCCAGAACCTGGGAACAACCCCGGACCTGCAGGCTCAGCAGAGACGAGACGCCAGCAAACTGGAGCTGTTCATGCTTAACGTGGTAAAACATTGCAAACATCTCTGAAACTTTCAGCTGTCGGAGAAAAGCTTCTGCCCACGCTTTTCCCCAGGCCTGGCCCTTCTGAGGCTCGGCTGCAGCATCGGTCCGTGAGACGGCGAGTCCTTCGGCTGTTGCTCAAGCTGCCACGGACACGGGTGCCCTAGAAACGCCAGGCTGGAGGGATGCTCGCCCGCGCGCTGGTGGGCGCAGGGGCACGCACGGAGCCGCGTGCGGCAGCCCTGGGATGGGCTGCTGCCGCGGGCTTGAGCGTCACTCCGTCGTGGGTGAGAAAAGGAAAAAGGAGGGCACAGAGCCCCCCTCCTCAGGGATGCTCCGGAGCTCGCGGCGTGGCTCAGGCTTTGACAGCATCGTGTGGGAAATGTCGGCTGGGTTTGCCAAGCGTCCCGCAGCACCAAACCCTCCTGGCCACACTGGCTGCCCAACGCCGACGCAGTGGAGCGATGCTGCTGGCTTGCAGGGCACTGGTGAGCGGCTGCCGCGTGTCACCGGGGATATTTCTCCTGGTGTCACACAGGGAGGACGGGGGCAAGCTGCAGAAGGTCAGAGCAGCCCTAAAAATAGATTTCTGCATGCGCGGGTGTGTGTTTTTGGCTTCTTGACTATCCAACACACGTGCTGCCTGTTGTGGGCTGGAGAGACCCGAGCACAGGTAACGTTTGAACAGGGGAAAGGTTTACTAAGGTGACACAGGGCTTGGGGACCCCTCGGCCTGGCCTCTTGCTGATTTGCAGGGAAATAAATGTGTGGGTGGCTGAGGGGAGCCCGATGGCAGCCCCTCGGCTGCAGAGCTTTGCGGCGGAGCGGTCAGAAAGGGAACTCTGCCAAAGAGGAGCTGATGGAGCCGAGCAACGTCTGAAACAGTTCCCCCAGAAGTTGATGGGAGATTTATTCCGCTCTCTGAATGGGAAGGGAAGAGGGCACTGGGCTGTCCGTCAGGCCCATTTAACCGCAGCGTGTAAAGCCACTTCTACAACAAACGCGGGTTTGAGTTATGTGTGTTATTTTTGCTGTTTGCACATGGCTGAATTTCATGATGACAGAAGTGAGTAATGGTGCAAGGTTATGCAAACGAAATGCTTAATTAAGTAGGAGTCACATGAAATAAATCCCAGCTCCACCATGTGCCCTCTGGTTTTCCTCCGAGTCTGGGTTTCTTCTGAGTGACCGGCTCCTGACCGGGAAACCTCTTCCAGGCGGACAGCGCTGCTCGTCGGCCCGTGCTGGGAGCAGAGTGGGAAGCGATGTTCCGACCTCCATTCTGGGAGCTCCCCTTGGGCTGTCCCATTCCATCCCATCCCATGCCATGCCATCCCATCCCGTCCCGTCCCGTCCCATCCCCTCCCCACCAGCACGATGCTCTGGTGAGCCACTGCAACTCTCCAGAGGCTGCCAGCCTCTGTGGAGTCATTCATCTTCTGAGCTGCCATGTAATTCAGATTAAGAGGGAGTGGGTAAATTTCTGCCTCTTTTTTGCTGCTCAGAAATTCCCCCAAAGCCAGGTCCCAGCCCATCGCTGGCTCCTCTTCTGCTCCTGAGAGCAGAGGACGAGGCACATAGCGCAGCGGCCCCCCACCCGCTGCCTCCGCGTCCCCCGTGTCCACACACTGCTCCCCGTACTGCCCCGTGGGAATTAATGATTGCGGTGGGAATTAATGATCGCAGTGGGACGGGGTCCCGCCTTGTGCTGGCTTCTGAGCCCTCTGGTCAGGAGAGGCCAGCGAGTCCGACTGCGCGTGGCGATGGGCTGACGATGGTCCCGGTGGCGCTGACCTGGTCGCAGCGAGGGTGGGTTTCCCCTCACGAAGCGTTACCATCACTGCAAGGGCGACTGCCCCCTCCCCGCCCCAGCCAGGGGTGTGGAACCCACCGAGCAGAGCTGAAGCATTGGCAGAAGGGGGATGTGGGTGTCTGGGGGGGGTTAACGGGGCGGGGGGGCCGTGCTGGCATAGCTCACCGTGTGAACGCGGCGTCGCACAGATGGGAGCGCGGGAGCCAAGCTGCCGCCGAGCGCTGTTTGTAGCTCCCTCAGCATTTTGCTGAGGAAAAAAAGATCAAACCCTGCTGGCAATTAATGGAATAGTTGTTAAAAATACCCCTTTCCCAACATGCAGAACTTAACTTTCTTCCTCTTTTTTCCCCCTTCCCCTCCCAACAACGTTCTCTCGTTCTTACTCCCCGTGGTTTAATCGCGGTGAAACGCGTGGGTGCTGCCTGCCGAGCCCCACGCTCCACGCCGGCACACGGCAGAGCCCTGGACGGATCCTGCCCTGCCCTGGGGGCACATCCCGGACCCCCACACCACTCGGAGGAATCCACTGCCACACCACGTGTTAGAAACCTTCGTCTGGGAGCCTGAGCCCGCAGAACGCCTTTGGGTTTGGTGCTGACCCTGCCGTGCCAAGTTCTCAGGGCATCCAGCCCCGCGGGGGCTGCGGGGGCTGCGGGGCAGAGCGAACCCCAGCCGGGGCGTGCGGCCGGCAGCTCCTTCCATCGACCCCTCTTGGGCTGCCGCAGAATTCCCAGGGGCGGGATTGGAAGGTCTTAGCGGGGGGAAACGGCTTGTCTCGGCAAGCGGCAGCACAAATTGTCGCCATCTGCCACGCCACGCAGTTTCTGCCATCCCCAAGCTGTCCCTCGTGCTAAAGTGTCTTCGTGGCAGCCGCGCACGTCACCGCCCGCTGCGGCGCTGAGCGGGGACCGGGCAGAGCATCACGGCCCCCCCCGGCTGGGAGCTGGCAATGTTATTGTTAAAATCCCACAACAAACAGGACCAAAGAAGCAAAAAGAACAACTTTTGCGGCAGGTTTATTTTTAGCTCTCTCCAGTGCAAAAAAACCAAAGTAAGACAGTGTAAAACGCTGCCCCCAAAATGTGAGGGGTGGAAGCCAAATGCCAGGGCGGCTGTGATCCCTGCCGGGGAAGCGCCGGTGCTCCCAGTTTGGCAAGATGAGATTTGCGTATTCGTGTCCCCTCATTCGCTCTTCAGGGGCTGAGCTCTAATAACTGGTGAGGAGGAAAATCTGCTCGTGTCACAGAGGTGCAAGGAAAAATAACCAGATGTAAATAAGTGTCTGTCCCAAGGAAAAGGCTGCCCGTAATTAAAAACCCAGCAAAGCCAAAAATCCCGCTGTGCACGTCCAGGGGCTGACCCACACGGCCCCGCAGCCGCAGGGGGACTGCAGGTGGCCACGCGTGCTGACGGCCACCGTGCCCTGCGTGACTCTGCGTGCCCAGTGCCGGGACGTGCCCGAGGGGGGGAAAGGGCAGCGTGCTGGGGGGCTGGAGAGCCATTTGGCTGTAGAGCAGCGAGGGGCGCTGATGGGACCGGGATGGTTTAGGGAGCGGGCTCGGACACGGTGAGCCCCCAGTCACCGGCACGAGCTGCTGAAAGGCTGTGACTTCAACGGCTGCGCTGCCAAGTGATGGATCCCTTCTGCTCACCCTTAATTAAATTTCTTTTAGCAACACAATAGCTCAGTTTTATGCCTGCCATTTATCAGGAATTAAAGTTATTGGCATCACTGTTGGCAGGGGTATCGATTGCGAGACGGCACTGAGGCTCGCAGGAGAGGGCGCCTGCTCAGCGTCCCGCTGCACGCCCGCTCCTCATCCCGAAAACAGAAGCACACAGAAAACGCCAGAGCACCTGCAGCTGCGGGAAGCAATGGGATGTGTGGGATCCATTGGGAGTGCTGGGTTTAGCACGCGTTTCCCGTGGGTGTGGAAGTTCGGGTGCCACAGGAGCATCCTCGTCTCATTGCCGCCGCCCGAGCAGGGCTCGCAGTGTCGGGGAAGAGGCGAAGGCGCTGGGCCTGGCCCGCGCGGTTCCATTCACTCCTGGCTGCCTCGTTCCATCTGATCTGTCAGGGCCGCAATTACCTGTGGTGTCGTCAGCACCAAATAAAGATTAAGATGTCAAAAAGATCACGAGGCCGTGTTGAAGGCTGCTGACTGTGGAAGAGCCGTGCGGTGGTGAGAGCTGCTGGAGCGCCGGGTGCCACGATAACCACGGGAAGCTCTGGGCTGTAAGACACGTGTATGCCATGCGCTCCCATGGGAATTCTACGTGGGATGCACAGTGGTTAACGAGACGTGTCCGTATGGCTCAGTGACTCTTGCAGCCGGCTAGCGGGGGGTTTGCGGGGTGAGGGCAGCGTGGCGGCACGGCGGCGGCAGCGCTGGGCAGTGTACCACTCATTTCGTGCTCCACAAGCCGTTCCCCTCTTTAAATTGCAAATCCGGGTGATGCTGTCAGGCTCCAAGGGCGACCGTGGCTGATGCATCCCAGCACGCGCTGAGTTAAAATGCAGAACTGGATTGCGAGCAGACAAGTCATCACATTTTATTGAAAAGCGAAAGAGGCGATTGTGCATGTATTAACAAAATTGCTTGAGATAGATTGCTTCTCGTTTTGAGTGGTTTATCAGGGAAACAACTTTAATTCCTTAATGGATGGAGACAGGGGAACCATGGTTTCCATTTTGCCCTGCGAGGTGTGTCACTGCGTCCGGGACGCCCTTACCTGGACACTCCCGGCTGAGGAGCCAGGATCCACCATCACAGAGCCCCGGGCTCCACTCCTGCTGCCCGCTCCGGCGTGGGACCTGCCGGGGGAATGCTGCCAAGCTCTGTTGGAGCTGAGTCCCAGATTTCACTAAAACTGGTAATTTCAGCCCCAGTTGTGGGACTCGAGCTGAATGGCAACAGCAGAGCCAAGCTTACTGCACTGCCTTATCTATCCTTAACATCGACTCCTCTGAAGAAAATCATAAAGAAAAAACTTCACTTTCTTTTCTTTCAGCTAATACATTTTAAATAAATTATATGATTAAAAATGTTAAAAGTTTAATCAGCTCCCCTATTGTGCTAAAGTTCAAAAGGAAGATTTATCGGCTGTGAGGTTGGACCACAATTTGTGCGTGCTGCTGAAAGCCTTTTAATTCACTCAATGGGAAACAATGAGCAGAGCTGATTAAATGGGAGCCGGTAATTTATTCCCAACCCTCAGCGGCTCAGGCACCCTCAGAAAGTTTACAGCCCTGGCCATTCAGCCCCCAGGATGGGTTTAGCCGGTAGCGGTGAGAGCCCAGCAGGTTCGTGCCGGGATTCTCCTCTGCCGTCTCCTCCCACGGATGCTCTTGCAAGCAGGGCTGCGGCCGTGCGGGGACCAGCCAGCCCTGCCTGCGCCCTGGGCTTTGGGGCTCTGCCTTTGGGGAGGCCCCTCCGTGCCCTAATTAGACCAGGGTCATTTCTTCGTGGTTGCGGCTAAAGGTATGGTTCCTAATGCTCCACATGTCCCTCGCTGTTCAAAAAGCATCACTTACAAAGTGTGCAAATATATTAATATAATTGGATAAAATTCAGAAGATTTGGTAATAAAATTTTACAATCCAGCTTTGGATGATTCACCCCCGTCTCTCCTCTTCAGACCCCTTCCTCCTCCATCACCAGGGAGGGTGGCAAGGAGCATCACCTTTGCCGTCCCCGAACACCCTTATTTTCACCTGTGCTTTTGTTTATATTATATCTAATAAAGGAAAACTCAAAACCAGTATAACGAAGCTGCCGGTGCTGCTGTGTAGAATCACTGGTTCGCCACCGGTATTCAGGGGCTGGTGCTGGGCAAATGCTCTTCCCCCCTGGCTGCACGTCGCGGTGTTTCCAGGTGCCGGGCTTTAAGGCTCCTGCCCTTTTCTACTGCAGCACGCAGCCGCACGATGGCTGCTGCATCGGACAGTGGCTTCCCAGAGCCGTGCGATCCGTCCGATGGCATCCCGGGGCTGGGGCATCCTGGGGCACGGACTGGGTCGATCCTCAGTTCCTCAGCTGTCCCCCAGCAGACGTGGTTTCCCCCCGTGCCGAGGGGCAGCTCTCCGGGTGCCTCCAGCATCCCCAGGGTCTCCGTGGGAAGATGCCGCACGTGAAGCCAAACCCACTTTGTTGCCATTATATCCTGTTAAATCCTGCGTTGTTAGCAGCCAAATAAGCAACTGCTGACATCCAGGCTGCTCTGGAGAGTGACCCCGCATCCATTCTAAAAGCTGAAAACCTGCCAGGGTAGTAACGTCGGCTTCCAACCATCTCCCACGCTCCCGTTCCCCCTTTTTCTTGCAGGTCGGAGCCCTGGGACCAGGAGCGGCAGCAGCTGGCTGCTGAAGAGTTAAGAGCCTGTTTTTCCCCTGCCACTCTTCCTTCTAGAGGGAAGACAAATGATTCATTATATTCCCCATCATTTTCTCCGATGCCTGGCTGCCTCCCGTCGAGATGTTGGGTCTGCACCATAGCGAGTCATTAACGTGATCTCCACGGCGAGCGGTGTTTCCTATTTGTGCATGGTGATTCATGCCAGGGGCAAGCCAGCGTGATCAATTCCAGTTTGCTCTCAGATCTCTACAAGAAAGGCCTACACACGGAGACGTGGCGTGAGAATTTAAACAACGGCATCCAGCTTTTACTAGGTGAGGAGAGAAAGCTCCATGGCTGCGAAAGGCTTTGCAAAATGTTAGCGTGGATGGGATTCACCTCCCAGCAGCATCTTGCAAACTGGCTGTGAATAAACCCCCAAAAACCAGGGTTTGACTCCAGCACCCCAAGAAGTGTCTCCCTCCGGGCCAAGGGGGATCCCAGCCCCATGGCACACCTGAATATTTTCTTGCATGTGTGTCTTGTGAAGTTAAAATGAAAATATTACTGATGCTGTGGGCTGGAGAGGTTAAAATGCATATTCACAAGAAGCTTCACGCCCAACACATCCTTCTCTGTGCTCCTGAAGGTCATGGATGGCTTTGTCCCACCTTCAGAGCGTGGCTGCCCCTCGGAGCGAGAGCTGGGAACGGCAGGTCCTGAACCCCCGTCCCTTCGGGGACACGAGCTTACCACTCGTGGGGACAACCAGCATCTGTCCTCCCTCGGGGCGAGCGCTGACCTCCTCTTCTCCCAGGCAATATTTGCCCCTCGGACCTGCGAACGACGATGTTGGTTTTAGCAAAGCCAGAGCCCAGCAGCTCCGGAGGGCTGGGCTGTTCCCGTGGTATTTTATCCGTCCTTTCCGGCTGCTCCCCACCAGCACCTCACTTACCGGTTTACGTGGATAGGCAGGGGCCGTTCCTGCTTGCCGGCATTTCATGTAACGTGGGAATTTGTAATTTGCAATAGCGGCTGAAATCACTTCCAAATACATAAAACACAAATCCAGCGAAAGTGCAGAAATGAGCCGTAACTCTCCCTGATGGAAACCCCGGCCTCCCCGCTTTTCATGGCGCAGGGAAAAAATGGCCCGGCTATTTTCAATCATTAATTTTGCCTTGGCCTGAACGGTGGTGCTGCTGCCTTTCAAAGCACTTTTTGCGAAATAATGAGGCTATGTATTAGTAGCACATAAAGAGGGGTTGAGATAGTTTCTATAGTAACTCCCTGCTAAAACATTTGACTCTCACCCCGGCCGAAGCTCTGCTGCCGCTCGGATCGCCCGGCTGGGGCTGGGCCGAGGGCTCCCTGCCCTCATCTTCCTCCCTCCATCACAGGACCTGCTTCAGGCTGTTACAAGCACCATACAAGTCCCGGGGTCATTGCCTCTGTTTTGGGGTTCGTCTGGCAGCGTTTCCCCAAGGAACGCCTGTGCGCAGGGAGGCGCAGACGCCGCAGCGGCTCGGTGAGGGGATGCGCAGCAGCCCCCTGTGCCGGTGACCCCTGGGATGAGACACAACAGGTCTTTTCTCCTCAGCGGCGGGTCACGTTCCCGTTGGGTGTAAGTGCATGTTCTCAGCTCGCTCCTCCTCGGACTGGAGGAGCAGGAGGGGAGCGGGACAGCCGAGCGCAGGTCGGCTCTTCAGCATCCTGGGGCTGGCCAGGAGCATCGGCCACCGGCCACCCCGGTTCGGAGAAAAACAATTTGGGGCCCGTGCTGGTCTCTGCATTGCAGCAGAATTTCCAGAGGTAATTGGGTTTGGCAGTTCGGTTACTTCCACAAATAAGAGAAAACACTATTATTCACATTTGCCAGCCGGATACTGTGGGAACAAAGAACAAATTCCATTTTTCTTATGCACAGCTCTGCAAATGGTTTGTGTTGAGTTAGAAAACAGCACAAATCCCTGGCACCACAACATTCATGGATTCAGGCAAACGAAGGTCCCTTTGAGAAGCCGCAACACGCAGCATCTCCTTTCCCCTCCTGGCAGAGCGGGGAGCAGCCTTGCTGCCTTAGGGGACAGAGCATCCCACTGCAGCCGCTGTCCCTCAGTGCGGCTCCGCTGTGCAGGATGCTCCGGGCTCCCATTCCCTGTGGGACCGGCTGCTCTGCCCACGTCTGCGGGTGCAAAAGCAAGGTGGGCATCCTCACGTAAGGAGGGACCGAACACCTACACCGCTGGCCGTCCGTTTCAGTGGTGATAAATTCCAGAAAACCACGGATGCCTGAAGATTAAGAGGCGGCTGAATTTACCGAGGACACAGTTATTCACTCGGCCCGACGCGACAGCTGGACAAACAGGGCTCAGGGAAGGAGGATAAATCAGTCCCGGCCCCTCGGTGTTCGCGGGGGAGCGGAGCATCCTCCAGCCTGCGCTCCAGCTCCGGCTTCTCCCGTCCCCCGCAAAACCGTTATTAAAGCTGGCAAGCCATCATGAGAAATAAAGATTTATCATGGTGTAATTTCCCAGGAGGGACAGAGATTAATGCCGAGGAGAGAGCAACCAGCATTTGTTTTCTGTTTGGGGAGTGGAGGAGGTTTTCACCTCCCAGGGTCCCATGCTCCTGTGGGAGCTGGCAGCGTTCCAGCCAGGACATGGCCCTGGGGCTCCGTCCCAACCCTGCTGGGACCCCACCCAGTGCAGGGGAGCATCCCAGAGTGTCCAGCTTGGGATGCTCAGCGCTGGCAGAGCAGTGCTAAACCCAACGGCAGCACAAGGCGTCGAGCCGAGGGGTCCCTGTTACAGCCCCCTGCTCCCGCTGCGCCGGCGGTGACCCTGTGGCACAGCCCTCCCTCTGCTCCCCGGTGGGAACAAAGCGGCTCCATCCAGACGCCTTTCTGTTCTTCTGCTTGGATTTTAAGAGACACGTCCCCAGAATGGCCCACGGTATAACGCTGCTTTGTTCTCTCCCGGCTTTGTAGTGCACAGCAAACGCAGGGCGCTGGGCGACAGGAATTACAGGTGCCATCGCTCTGGGCATAGTCGCAGGTTGCGTGGGAATGTGCCACGAATATGATATTTTGGAACTGAGAGAGGTTTCTGGGTTTGTTTTGCTGGTCTCTGCCTGGGGCAGGTTCCCCGCTGTTCCCCGGAGATGGGCCTGGCATGGGAGCGCAGTGCCGGGAGCAGGGAGGCAGGAGGGGCATCCCCTGGGCACAGACCCCGCCGCAGGACCAGCCCTGTCCATTCTGCCAATCAGTTTTGTTTTCCCGAGAAACAAAGTCATAACTCCTCCAGTGCCGGCCTCTGGAAAGCAATCGTCGCTGGTTTTGACAGTTATTCATCAACACCTGACGAGAGCTGTTCCGTGCAGAATCATTTCCCGTGCTCAGGCTTGCCCACCCCTGCCCCTCCTCACTGCCTTGCTCCTCTCCTGGGGGAGATGAAGGCTTCCTTCCACCTCCTCACCCTTTCCTCTTTTTTGGGGGGCGTTGATAGGAAAAAGCAATGTCGGAAACCTTGGAGGTGTTTCTGCAGCCCCAGAGAGACCAGCACTCCACGGCAGGGACCTGCCGTGGCCCTGGTCTGGTGCCTCTGCCTTGTCCTTTCTAAAAACATCTCAGATTTTGCCCTTTCAGGCCACTTATGGCAGCGCAGCCTCCAGCGAGGGCCTCCCCATGCCTCAGCGGGACAGCAGCGCTTTGCCCGGTACCTCACGCGAGGCCGTTGTGCTGGCGACGTATGGCACAGCCCCAGCTCCCGGCACCGCCACCCGCGATGGATTTTGGAGCAGGAACAGAGCTGTGCTCAAATACTTCAGTGTGGGTTAGCGCCGCATGCTGCCGGGCCTGGGCAGAGGGGAAATCCGCGGTGATGCTCACCCAGCCCCCAGCCGGGTGCCTGGAGCAAGGGCAGAGGAGGAGGAACGCGGGAGGAGCTGCCGAGGAGTTGGATGGCACAGCCACGCGCTGATTTTTACAGAGAAAAAGATAATCCATGGGCTGAGGAAACTGCCACTGCTCGTAGACAAGAGCAAAGGGCTCTCTCCAAAGACCCCTGGTTTTGTTGTCGTGGTTCGTGGATGCTTTTCACGGGAGGAGGGAACGCTTGTAATGCACATTTCAATTTTGGCTGCAGAACTTCCATCATTATCATTTCAATTAAAATCGCTCTTTGAAGCAGTTTGTCTTCAGGCTCAGCTGCACGAATCCTTGCTTTCATGAACACGGAGAACTCGACAAATACAAATGACCCTGTTTTACCCAGCTCTGGTTCCTCCCTCGCGGCACCCTGTGAGGTTTCACCGGGGGGCTCGTGCCGGAGCGCGCGAGGCCGGCTGCCCGCACAAGGCTGGCCACGCTGCGGCGTGAGAGCGACATGTGCGACGTGCTGTGACGTTGGGTACCAGCTGCCCCCATCGAGGCAGGGAGCAGGGGTTTGTGCTTTAAAATCCCGCAGGGGTTTGGCAGAAGCAAGAAAAGGCCCTGTACAGGTTTGGCTATGGCAGCACGTGGCGGCAGGATGGGGTCGGACGCGAAGCTCCAACACCTCCATAAAACAAACTGATGTTCAACACTAACTTACGGATCTACTGAATTATCTAACACAAACATAAACAGGATTTAAAATGAGATATCGGGAGAGGCGCCTACAACACAGTCAATCTTTGCAGAGAAGCAGAAGAAGAACCGTGAAAAATCAGCCTGATAATTTATGCATCCGAGTGTCCCGTTCCATCCTCAGGAAGGCAGACACCAGCAGCCGCAGCCCGTCCTTCATAACCGCTCGCAATGTCATCTTTTTAATGAAAATTAAGTGCTTTGGTTGCACTAAACAGGGGCTGTGAGGACATGCCTAATTGCAGCGCTGGGAGATGGCAACCTCATTTGGAAGGAGGCAAGTCCCAGGAGGGTTCAGCGCGGACTCTTCAAAAACAACAGACGCCATGGACTCAGAAGGACTAAAAATATTTTTCCCGCATCTGTGCGAGTCGTTTCATTTCCTCTTCATTTTCTCTAATTTTCTTTGTCTTCAGCTTTAACGGATTTGATGCATCCTAATTAGCAGCACATCTGCCCACTCCGGCACGTCCCGGCTGACCTGTGCCGGGGCCGGCACAGGGAGGAGGGATGGGGCAGCGCTGCCGGACACTCCTGGAATGCGGGGTCGGCCATCCCGGGCCCTGGCAGTGCCCTGGATGCTGCCCAGTCCTCCCTGCAGGGTTTCCCATAATCCTGGGCTGGGATGCATGACCGGTTTTCCCACACGTGCAGTGGCTTTCCCAGGATTGCACCCGTTGCAGCTTGTCCTCGGATCCTGGGCGTCGGGCTGGGGCTGGCTTTTCCGGTTAGCCGTCGCTTAAGGAAAGCCCGTGTGAACGCAGTGCTCAGAAGTTGTTTATTCTGCTTCCAATGTATGACAGTGTTTTCCATCCCGATTTTAAAGAAAATCCATCGTCACGCTGAAGCTAAAAGCAGATCCCTGGCAAGATCAGGTTAGCCTAGAAAAACCCAGCCCGTAAGCAATCGCCCTCTGTTTTGGAGGTGGTTTGTCTCCTGGCATAAGGAAATCAAAATCCCCAACCGGCGATTCAGGGGAAGAAGCGGTGCTGATACAAGAGCAAAATGCTTGTTGTGTCCTTTCTTTAATCAAGCTAATGGTCATCATTCCACATGCTAATGTTTCCTCTGTGCTCCATCAGCCGCACAGCCGCCGCCTTCGCTCGGTTCGCCTACAAGACCCAATTACCAGCTTTCCTCCGAGCTCTGAACATTGCAAACAAACCCTCGCCACCAGCCTTTGTCTGTGGCAAAGCTGTTCCCTGGCATCGCCCATGGCAGGAGAACTATTTCAAGGCTTTGGGTGAAAAACCAAAGGGCAGAACAGCTTGTGTCCCTCTTCTTTCAGCTCCTTGGGAACGGGCTGGGGGCTGCCCTGGGGTACCCCGGTTGGGGGGCCCTTAGCAGGCAGCGATGTCCCCAGGGAGCTGCTGGCAGCCCAGGGCCACCAGCCCCGCCAGGCTGCCCGTGCCAAGGCCACTGACATTTTCATTGCCGTCTAGTGGCAACCTCCATTTCCTCATACAATCATCAATAACTGGTAATAAAATAATCAAACCACAACATTCAATATTTTTCCCCACAATCGTCACATGAAGCTGCTTGTCGGACCTGCAACGCAAGCTGCTAATTGGAGGCAAAGCAAAGAGGGGGACAGTAACAAAAAGCATGGACCAGCTCTCCGGGTTTCTTTCCAAAAGTTCAATTCTGCTTCATGCGAACAGAGAGGCACCCACCCTCCCATGCAGCCCCCCAGACCGCGGCCGTCACCGGCAGTTTTTCCCCGCATTACCCAGGCAATGTGCGGAGTGCGGAGTGGCTTAAAACAAGGCTGTGACAGCAGTGACCCTCGGCAGCCCGGGCACGCAGGGGGGGCGCTTGCTGCCTTCTGCTGCCGTTCCTGGTGAAAACAGAAGGTTTTGGTGCATCCCTCCCCGCTCCCTGCAGCCCCAGCCCCCAGCAGCATCCTCACTCCTGCAGGCACTGGTGGGAGCATCCTCCCACACAGCCCCTCCGGCAGGACCCCCCTCTCCGCGGCAGGATGAGGGGCCGTGCCCCCCACTGTGCCGGGACACCCATCCCAGCGGGAGCGGATGGATGCAGGGATGCTCGGCAGCTGCTCACAGTCTCCAAGGGCTGTGAGATAAGGGGGCTGCCAGGGAAAAGCCGGGCCAGGGAGATAAGAGAGCTTATTCCGTTCAATTACTGGGCAGATAAGGCAGCACAGGCAAGCCTGGCTCTCCTAATCCCGCTGCGGCTCGCCTCTTCCAGACGAGCTGTCCTCACTGCTGCTGCAGCGGGGCGAGGGCTGGGCAGAGCCCTGCCGCCCCGCTGAACCTCCTGCCGCGGGCTTTACGAGCCTGGGGCCGCGTGGGCTCGTATTTCCTGGTGAAATACGGCCCTGGCATTTCTCACAACCTTTACGCAAAGGTTAGGAGGGAGCTGGATGAGATTTGCCTGATGACTGGGAGTTGGGACACGCTGTCGACAGGGAAGATGGAGCTCCCTCCCGGGACGCGGCGGCTCACGCCTGGCTTCGAGGGCTGATGAGGAGAAGGAGCGGAGGAGCGCAGACCACAAGGTCATCCTGCTGCAGCAGGAACACCAGTTGAACCCCGAGAGCCCCTTGCACCAGAGACGACCCCCTCCCAGAATGGCTGTGGGCAGGGGTTTGTGGCACCAGGCACGGCTCCAGAGGGTGCTTGCAGAGCCCTGCATCCCAACAGGGATGAGATCAAACCCTTGGAACTGTCTTGGAACATCTGGCCCCTGCACCAGGCTGGGAGAGGTGCGGGGGGCATGGGGGCAGGACCCACCCTGAGGAGCAGCATCAGCCTCAGGGACCAACACCAGCATCCCCATCATCTTCCTCAAGCAGGGGGACCGAGCTCTGCGGGAGCCCCACCTTCCCTCCGAGGGCTGGGCACCGCTGAGCTGGTGCCGAGGAAGAAAAGCACGTAGAAAATCTCTTCTGTCTGTGGTTTCACCTGGGTACCTTTAATTTACCCGCACAATTAATTGGAACCATAAATCTGCAGCCACACTGAACCGCACGCACAGGGCTGAGGATGAGGATTAAAGCCATTCCTGCGTCGCCTCCCTCGCTGGCGGCCAGGAGCCGTCCTGGCGTGTGCAGGTGAGCCCAGAGCCAGACCCTCTGCGCTCACAGCCCCCTCGCCTCCCTCCCCAGCCCGTGGCTCATTGCTCCTGACGGCACCCGACCACGTGCGGGTCCCAGACTGCGCAGGGCTGGAGCCCGGGGGGGCAGCTGGGGTACCTGTGCCGGCCGCCACTGCACTGCCATTAATTAGCCATGGGCTGGCAGCTCTTAATGAGCACTGCCAGCCCCATCCCCAGAGATGCCGACGCAGTTTCACAGAGGATGCTGACGCTGTTTGCAGGAGATGCCTGCGCGGTACCACTGGTCCAAGGCTCAGATCCAATCCCCTCCCAGGGAAAAGGGCTTGGGCAGCCTCATCTCACCACCCACTGCAGGCGCCCGAAAAAACGTGACCCAAACCATCCCCAAACCCTCACTGGGCTGACTCGGAGGCACAAACCAGGCATCCTTCCACCACCCATAACTGCGCACACTCAGATTGGGCCAGGACACAGCTCCGTGCTGTGGGGAAACTTCCCCAGATTTTTAATTATCATAGGCAATTAAGACTTTAATTCTGCCAGGCTCCAGCTGCTGCCGCTGGCACAGCTCCCACGGCTCAGCCATCCTTTCCAAAGGCCACACTGGGACACTGGGTCTAGATGAGAATCTCCAGGAGAGGGGCTGGCCGCCGAAGCCACCGCCGGGCGATGGGTGCTCCTGGCAGGAGCAAGAGAAGAACCAGTAAAACGCCAGTTACGCTGTGAAAAGTCAAATAGTCTATGGAAGGCAGAAGGATGAGGAGGAAAGACAAGAGCAGCATTAAAAATAGATCAAGGTGATGAGGTGAGCGAGGCTGCTGGGGAATGAGAGCCCGTGTGAGGAGCGGTGGATAAGCAGCGGTGTAAGATGGAGGGACAGCATCCAGCCGGGATGCACAAACTGCCACAGCCCCCAAGAAAACCCGTCCAGGGACCAGGGGCTCCAACCGCCCTGCAAAGCCATCCAGACGGCTCCGGAGAGAGTTGTACCTGGCCAAGGGCGTGAAACGCAGCCACGGCAGGGAGAGCCAGGCCCTTAATAGACAGAAAGTGTAATAAAGTAATCCAGTCCCACCGCAGCAGCTTTTCTCTCTTCATGGTGAGAATTTCTTTCATAGCTGATCTAGCGCAAGCTGATACAGTTGTAATGCGCACACAGGGGGATGTGCCTCGCCACGGCTGGCTCCTGCCTTATCACCAATAAATATCGCTATAAAAACCGGAGGAAGCGCGAGCTCGGCCTCATCTGGCATCCCGCGATGTAATTAGTTAGCACGCATCAACTGGAGCCTGAAATACGGAACACACAGATCAGAGGAGCTCGCCCAGCGAAACGGAAAATGAGAAAGCCTCGCCCAATGAACAAGCTCTCTAAATATAACGGGCGCTGCAAAATTATGTCAGAGAATAACTCAGACGCAGAAATAGCTCCAGAACTTGGTGGAAGCATGAGCAGCTAAATAGAGCAAACGCCAAGGAACAACGAGGAAACGGCACGAGCAGGGTGGGAGGGCAAGAGTGATGCAGAATAAATGATAAAAGATGTTCTGAGACATGGGAACCTTGTAATCGAGCAGGCTCTCCAGCGTCCCTAGGTCTGGGTGCTTTGAGGAAACCTGCAGGAGTTCAGGCAAGGGAATTTGGGGAGGGCAGGGAGCGGCCAGCTCCCCGCGCTGGTGACAGGGGCAGGAGCCTCACCTGCCCTTGCTCCCTGCACCGGTGGCACAGAGGTGACCGATTCCCACAGCTCCCCACGCCAACGGCGAGACCGGCACCCCCAGCACTCTGGGGTTATTTTGGATGCTTTCCTTAATTTAATTTGGTGTGATTGGATTTGATTAAAAGGTATTGATTATGGGAAGGGAGGGGCTAAAATTGTGGCCATTCATCAGTAGCCGGGAGCCTGTGAAATCTCGTTAATAAATCAGGGCCAGCACTGTGCAGCGTGCAGCTATTACTGCTCAGAAACACAGCCGGGCTCCTTCCCCTCTGGCACCCGGTGACGGATTAATACCAGTAAAAGCTGCCAGCGTTTCCAGCACAGAGCTGCTGCTGGGCACAGAGGAAAAAGCCCCAGAGCCGAAGGGTGAGAAGTGGCCCCCACGCAGGCAGGGTGGCCGAGGCTGTGGGTGACGCACCCCAAACTCCACCACGCTGGGACGCAGGTGGGCTGCCGCAGCGCAGGCAGGGAAGCTCCTTGCCCAAAGTGCCTTTCCCCTCCTCTTGGGTGGCTGAGCCCACCCAGACAAACTGCTTCCAGAGACGGCTCTGACAGGAGATGCTCCCTCATCTCCCATAAGATGCTCCAGTATCCCCCATAAGATGCTCCCCGCACACTGGGCTGCAGCCCTCACCAGATGCGAATGTGACTGCTGCTCTGATTTAAGCCCAATGTCCACAGACACTTTCCTTGGCGGTGGTGACACACAGAAAAAGCACAGAGCAATACTTTCTATCTCTTTAGCAGCACATTGACACAACTCAAAGGGAAAACGGGGACTGAAACGAGCAGACGCAAGACTTCTGATGCATTTGTATTATTTCCAGTGCGCTATCGTAGCTCCCCAAATGGGGATGTCAAATGGCTCCCTCTGAGCATTCTGTACATCTTTAAAAATGAAATGGGCTACGCTGATGCCTTCAGATGTCTAATGGGCGATACGAGCGTGGAAGTGCCACTTCACGCCTGGAAATGTCGCTATAGTAAATCAATCCTATTTTCGCTGCTTATGAACGACAAATATTTTCTCAGGGTGACTCCAGCACGGCGGGAGGATGAGAGGAGCCGGGGGCTGCTGGCAAAGCTGAGTGCGGCCGTGTCAGCCCGGCTCAGCAGCTTTTGGGGGATGTGCAAGGGGGGCAGTGGCCGCTGGCCCCCGGCTTTCACCTGCGCCGCTTGGCACCCAGAGAGATGGTCCAGCACCGTCACCTCCGCCCCGTGCGGGTTTGCACCACCTGGGAACACCTCTCTGCGTATCCAAGTCCTTCGTAACGGCTTAGATGGAGCCGGGGTCAGCTTGACAGGTCGGCGCAGTACTAAAAATGATGGATGATAATAAAAAGGGAGGAAGAGAGACCGCTGTCTTACAAGAATTCATCTCTGAAAGGGACGGTGATTAACAGATCTGCTGCATCGCACACACGCACTGTTGGGTTTGGGAGGAAAAACGCTCCACGCTCGGGGTTTTTCTTTAGTGGCAGTGGACACTGTCAGCACACACTAAGTCCTTGATGTGGCGCAAGGTGATGTACGTTGGGTCTGTGCAGGCGCGGGTGCTGCAGCACCTTGGGGTCCCTGAGGCCCCAGGAACCATCCCTGGGGGCTGCAGAGGGGGCAATCCACCTCCCGAGGGTGAAGCTTCTGGGAAGGCACGAGGAGCGCGCTGGCTGCCCTGCCCTCTGCCGAGGAGGCCAAGCCTTCGGTCCGGAGGGGGAACAAGCAAAGGCAAGGGGTGCGTGAGGATCCATCATCTCCGTAACCCCCGAAAGCCAGGGACCTGCGGTGGTTGTGGGACTTGGTGACTAATGCAGCCATAACCAAAATGGACCACAATTGTTACGGCAGTAAAGTGTCCTTACACTCTCCTACTTACTAATCTTCAGCGTCTCCTTCTGACCTTTACTTTAAAATGTTTCAATATAAATAATGCACTTCTGTGAATATATTCTTCTGATTATTTCCCCAAGCTCTGATTCTCTGTGTGTGACAGTCCCTGAAGTGGTAATTTGTTCTCTTTCCTGGTAATTGCAATTTTAGAAATAGCTTTTTCAAACACTCACAGCCTGATGTCTTTTTAGACAACAGTTCCTTCACTTTCCCCTCCTTGCCGAAGCCGCTGCCTGCGGTGGCACGTACCCCAGGCAGCAGGGCTGGGGATGGCTTGGGGGCGCGGTGGGTCCCCCAGCACAGACCCAGGGCTTGGGGCCACCCCAGGAGACTCCATCTTTCTGGTAGGCACTGCTTAACTCGTTAGGAATCTCCTAATAATTTCAGATTAACTCTTATTAATTCTGGTTGCAACTGGGATTTCGTTATTGCAGGATGGGAAACGTGCTGCTGATGCACAGAGGGGAAACAGCCCAGCAAAAAAGACGTCGGTGGGAGAATTGGAGACCTGCACTTACGAGCAGTTCATCCCTGCAGCATCCATTCGGGATACACATCGTGTTCCCAAGTTAATGAAACAATCATTCCCACACACAGTAAATGGCTTTGGGCTCTGAGTCTGGGCAGAGCCGGGCAGCAGTGGGGGGAGCAGGAGCCCCCCGTGAGAACGCGGGCCCTGGGCTCAGGCACAGCAGCTTGTTACCCACTAACGAAGCTCTGTCAGCAACCAGGATCCTTGCTTTTGGAAGGAGAGGGGGTCTCCAGCACAGGCTCTTTTTCCCAAGGGAGATGCCAAGGGAGGGTCCCGTAGTCGGCACAGCTGCCCAGCCGCTCCCCGCTCGCTGGCAAGGTCAGCCCTCTTTCAGAGATGCCACGGCCCTCAGGCTCCAACCTTTTGCAGCCAGTTCAGAGAAATTGCTGGTGATTAATTTGAGCTGAAGGTTAAGAGCCAGCATAAGCTAGAAAGTCAATGACTAATCTGTTAAGCTCCCCAGTAACTTAATTCACATGTTTTTAATGATTACTTCCTACCTGGGCACTCTGAAAACTAATTGGACTTGAATCGTTAAGTGCATTCAGAGGTGGACTCAAATTAATAAGTACCACTCATGTCTGCTTTTAGATGCAAAAGAAAATCAGCTTTGGTTCTGGGGGCCGCCAGGACCTCATTGCCATGCAAACGCTGCTGCCTCTCCTCCCTCCGAGGGCATCTGCTCTCTAATAACGGGGATGCATCGGCCTGCGGAGCCAGAGTTGCTGTTCCCACTGCCATTTAGGAATTAAAATCCCAATTAAGGGCTTGATGCACTTCTTGAAAACTGAGGTTTTCTCATCCATTGTAAAAGAAAAATCTGCTGGAGACTTCAAACGGGGCTTGGGCCAAACGTCACTCGCAATTAGTCAGCAGTGTTCTTGGGCGTCCAGGATTGCGGGGGAGCGAGCCCGATCCGACACACACCTCGACCGGAGGAGGGGAGCACGACTCCAGACACGCCGGCGTTCAGCTCATCACCGCAAGCGTTTTTAATTCCCAGGGGATGGAGGCACAGATCACGCCTGTTCGCGTACCCGTGGGAAAGGGGTGTCACTCAGGTCACAGGGTGCCTAAAATCCACGCGAGAGAAACAGCTGGGAAGCCTCCTGTTTCTGTACAGGCAAGGAAAGCTCGTCCTTTGCGAGGACTGGCATGGACGGAGGAAATGTGGCTGGAATGAAAAGCGCCTACTTAAGAGATAACGTGAAAGCCCTTTTAATGTAATTTAATGGCAAAAGGCAAAATGAGGCTGCGAGATGCAGCACCGGTTCCCTACTTAAGGCGAGGATGAGCACTTGTATTGGATCAATCCACATGAGGATGAGGAGAAAAAAAAAAAAAAAAAATCAGTGTGGTATTTATTTCCCTAAAAAGTCCAGCATCTTCACTGAAGCTATGAGAAGCAAAATGAACTTGCTCAGCATCAGCTGTGTAGGGCTGTTCTCGGCACGGCACCGCGCTCGGAGCAGAGCGGCAGCCCCGGCCGCGCGGTGCCCAGTCCCCGCGGGCCCCGAGAGCGGCGGGCGCAGGAGCCAGCTCTGCTCCGCCGGCACACGCAGCACCCCGCAGCCGGCGGGGTACAGGCTGCACGAGTCAATCCTGATGAACCGGAGAATTTCACAGCTTGCCATCAGTTAATAGCCAAGCAAAGAGAACACGGTGTGGGTATTGGGGAAGACTGTTCCCCCTGAAGAACGGTTCCTTTAATGAGGCTCATAATAATACTCATTAATTCGTGCGTATCCGAACACCGGGTTCACAAACGGGGAAGGAAATAGCTTTGCACTGTGCTGAGTCATACACACAACAGCTTCCCTGTCCTTTGAAGCCTCAGGTGGGTCACTGAGAATTTGTTTTACTGATTAAAAAAAGTTTCTCAGAATAAATCCGGCAGCCACCAGTGCCCGGAGCCACCTGGCACAGCACTGTGCTGGGTCAGAGCGAGGGTCTGGGGGTCCCACAGCCCTCCACTTGTGGATGCACTCAACCCTTTCTCTTTCCCAGCAATGAGCTTTGCGGATCAGCTCCGTGCAGCAGGAAAACAGGCTTTTCCCCCTTTCACACGCTCCCCGTGCCCAGCGCCGCATACGCAGCCCCCCAGTGCACACCAGGGACTCCCCTCTCCGTGCTTCCCAGGACCCCGGCTGCTCATCCCCAGGAAGGGAGCCGGTTGCAGCTCCCAAAGTCTTTCCCCGGCTCTGGGAGCCGGAGGAAGCCTCACTGGAGCCTGCCAGGCTCTGCTCCGGCACAAGTAACGGCTGTGACGCAGCGCCGAGCTCCCGCGCTCCTCGGGGGACGGCGCGTGTTGTTGTGGGCTGTTTCATTAGCTCACCGTACGGGAGCTGTACAGATGTCGTCTGCGCCCCCTCAGCAGCAGGGAAATCATGCACCTGGGCCGGCAGCCAGCGTACGGACGATTTACGCTTTCCAAGGCCTTTTATTAACTTGACAACATATGGCTCCATCCGCAGAGCATCTCCTCCTCCTCCCCGGGATGCCGGGGCGGGAGCAGGGCTCTCCCTGGCTGCCCCGTGTCCCTGCACCCTGCTTGGGGGGAGCCCCAAGGGAAGAGAGGTGCACGGCCCTTTGGGGGTGGGTGGGGTGCTAACAAAACAATACGAAAAAATTTTCTTACGTAAAATCATATTTAAATTCCCTTTTTTCTTGCACAAATGAAAAGACAGAGCTTTAAAGTATCATTATCAAGTATTTAGGAAACAGTTGGGTTTTTTTGTGGGTTTTTTTTTTTTTTTTTGGCAGGTACCTGCATCTGAATAGGCACACCTGAGAATGTGAATAGAGGATAAGTTTTGATTTCACATGGTTCTCCATTGAATTCTGCACCAAAGTCAGGTTTTTCAGGGCACTGGGGCACATTCCCATGCTGACAAGAGCCGGCACCGTGAACGACCCCACCCCAAAGACGAGCCTGTGCTTTCTTTGCATCTGTATCCGATTCCTGTTCTTGCCGGTGCCTCACAACAGCCCAGAGGGTCCCTTCAGACCCGGCAGCTGCCCAAGGCTCCTCGGTCGATGTGCGCCTACCAGCCCACGCTCGGAAAGCGGAGTTACCATTGATTTTGGTCTTTAAGATTCAGGCTGCAATTGATTTATCTCAGGCAGGAGCTTTGCATCTAATGAAATGCAGAGATCCTCTCAGAAATGCTCTGCAGCTGGCAGCGGGGCCATGGGCAAGTAAAATTGCCCTCATTTTTGCAGCTTTTAGTAACTCTGAGAGAAAACCCCAACGGCTGGGTTGTGCAGGTCAAGGAGCGGCTTCAGAGAAGGCAGCCCCGCCAGGGAAAGACCTCACCAAAACGTTTCCACGCCCCGACATGCGTAGGAGGAATGTCTAACAGTGTTGAACTCAAACGGGCTGGAAAAATGTCATGTGCTGCCTGGCTTAGACACGTCTGCTCCCTCTCCCAGCCAAACTGCAGCTGGATTGCACCCAGCTACACCCCTCCGTGCTCGCAGACCAGCCCGAACGCCAGCGGCGACATGGGATCTCCACTCTGGCCAGCGAGAGGCATTGCCCACCCAGGAGTGACGTCCCCGTGGGCAGAGGGGCATGCAGGGCTATGCCTGCACAGCAGTGACTCGGATGTTCCCTCAGCCACGGCCCACAGAGGAAACTGGAGGGTTACCTGGGCCGCAGGGGGGTCCTGGGCTGAGAGAGTTTGAAACGCACTGCTGGCGAGAAATCCTGCTCGTCTCACCCCTCGGAGGAAGGGGGGCAACTGCCATAGGTACATCCCTAGGGAGGTGATGCACACCGCTCTCGGTGGGGCTGGAGGATCCCAAGAACTGGGGTTTGTTCCTCTCTCCCCTGCATGTGAAAGCCCCCAACAGAACAAACCCCTTCAGCCGTCGGTACAGAAACTGGCTTGGTGCCGCCTGAACCTCGGAACAGCATCACGAGAGCTTTCAGCTGCAGCACCGCCTTTCCCTTTGCTCTGCATCCCTGCCTCCCCTCCCTGGGGGACAGGACCCTCCCAGACCTTCAGACCCCTGCAGTGGCCGTTGAGACCTCCCAAGCCACCCCTGAGCCAGCCGCCCCCAGGAAATCCCAAACCCCAACCCACCTTGTGTCTCCAGCGCTGGCCCAGGGCTGACCACGAAGAAGCTTCACATGTGTTCAGCAAAGCTCCCTGCTCCAGAAAAATCCTCCTCCCTGCCCCACAGCAGCATTTTCCTGGCACTCTGCTCACTTCGCTGGTGGGAAAACCTTTCCCATGGGCAGCAAATTCCAGGGATGTGAAGCCCAGCTGCACACAGGAGCCTTCAGCCACCCCACCAGCAGCAGATGCTTGGAGGTCTCCTCAGCAGATTTTCCCAGCAGGGGTTTTCTGAAGGAAAGCTGGGCAGGAGGAGCAAGGCCAGCCCTTGCACGAGAGCCCTCTCCCTCCACCCAAGAGCTCTCCAGGGCTTCGCAGCAGCCTTTTGTGGGCGAGGGGATGGTGCTGAGCGCCCGCAGCTGTGAGCATCCCCAGCTGGGCAGGGAGCTCCCGGCCTAAAGGTCCGGCCCCAGCCGGTGTTTTAGTAACAGCGCTGGAAATGCCGTCGGAAACTCTGAGTGGAGGTCGGGAGTTGCCGCTTACACCTGTACGAAATGTTCCGAATCGGTTGAGGCAGCGCCCAAATAAACTTTGTGCGAGCTGAAACGCCAGCGTTGGCATGGCTGTCGGCCACTGCATCCCACTGCATCCCACAGCATCCCACAGCATCCCACCGAGTCACCCGATCTCATCCTTTTTAGACAACAGGCGTGGCTTTTCCCTTCCCATACCCATGCCTTTTCCCAAACTTTTCCAAAGCTGCCTGTTCAGCGTGGCAAGCGTGGGCCCTTCCTGCGCGTGCAGACCTGCGGGATGAGTTTGTTTACCCCTGCGCCTTGAAGTGCAGAGCGTGAGGCTACAACGGCCTTGGAGTAGCGCTGAGTGCTTTCGAGAAGATTACACTGCTGAAGTCGTAATTAATGTTTGTTTTATTATGTTCTGGGGAATGATCGGCCAACAAGATAACTCAAATAAAGCAGAACATGTTCCGATTGAATGCTGTTTAAAGGCTGATTCATTACAAACTGGCCCGTGCAAAGGACTAATAATTAAGAGAAAAGGCACAAGTAGGAGTGTGCTCGCCATTTATCTGCCTTTTATGTAATTAAAATGACGGAAATTACGGCTTAATGAATAGAAATTGGATGTGCTCTCGAGGGCTTTGCGTATCCTGTTTTCCCACCAAGCGTGTCTCCAGTGGCATCCCTCCGTCTGGGTCCCCAGCCCCGGGCACGGCCGGATGGCAAAGGCTCCTGGGCCACTTGGGGCGAGGAGGCGGCGATGCCGGCACCAGCAGCATTTCCGCCTGCCCTTGCTGCGCAGGGGCTGCACCGCCCGGGACCGGGTAGCATGGGCTGGGAGCGGGGCTCCTCTCACCGAACCGCAGCGAAGCAGCCTGGCGTAAGCGCCGCTTCCTGCGATTAATTCTTTCCTAACGTGTCATTAAATTACATACAGTGAAATGACTGTGTCGTGTGATATGGTAAATAAACCTCAGAGGAGGAAGAGCATCCAGCAGCAAGAAGCGGGGCGGCTTCCCGCTGCGGCTCCTCGGGGGAGCATCTTCCACAAGATGGAGCCTGCAGGCAGACGATGCGTGGCCGGACAGCGCATCCATCCATCCCCACGTACAGTGCTCTGTCTGTCCATCCTGCTCCCAGACAGGTGCCCGCAAAGCGACGCACCATGGCCTGTCCATCCATCCATCCATCCATCCATCTGTCCGTCCATCAATCCGTCTCCCAGAGAGAGGGCAGCTCCGCTCACTGTAAGCGGCTTGGGGAGAAGAGCGTCGTGCCTCACGCCACTTCCACGTTATGCTACGTGTATCCATTGGACGCCTCCTTCCCACCACGGATTCCAGCAGGTCCCTTCTTCTAAGTGGGAATCACTTCCACTGCCTGGTTTTTAATTACTGGGTGCTTAGGGAAGGGGATGGGCTGGGTGGTTTGGTTGCTGGCTGTGGCAGCCTGGCGATGCTCAGCACAGGCAGGGCCTGGGGCGGGCGATGCCGGGGAGCTTTCCAGGCGACGCCGAGGACCAGCCAGCGGGTGAAGCTGGCTGCTGATCCCACAGACTGGAGCCAGGGGCTGTCCGTCCAGGCTGCGTGCTCAGGCTGCTCCACATCCCCGGGCCCCCGACCTCTCCCAGCCCCGGGACCAGGGAGCCCACCATGGCGGTGGGAGCATCCTGCTGCCACATCCCCTTCACCGGGAGCAGAATTACAGCAGGAGAGGAGCTGGCCCTTCCTGCCATAAACAACGCCAAACAAGCTCCACGCCAAAACACGGGGAGAAACAGATCAATAAAACATTCAAGGGAGGAAAAAAAAAGGAGAAAATAATGAGACCCTCATTTGTTTGCTTTCTTTGCAGGTCACCTTAAAGGCACGATGACAGGAGAAAAACATCAAATATCTGATAAAAAGGAAATAGCTAGAGAAAAAAAAACAACACCTAAATGTCAGGCAGACAATATGGCCAGCCAGGCAGAAAGTCCCGCGCTTCCCCTCTGCGGATGCGGGATAAGAGCTGTGACTTTGGCCAACGTCAGGGCGCGGGCACGCGAGGCAGCGCCGAACAGCAAGGGTGGGAGCGGCGCTGCGGGCCGGCAGCACGGCATTAGAGCCAATAAAAATGGAAAGAGGATTTGGAGAGCGAGAGGAGGCAGATAAGCGGTGACAAGGAATACGGGAACATGGCCTACTTTTGTCAGCCCGAGGAAATCGGTACGGCATCGCTGGAGATGCGGAGATGACCGCTTTGATCCCGGATGCTCGGGATGCGGGGGCTGGACCACAGGAGCCCGGCCAGGGGACAGCAGTGCCATGTTTAAGGTCTCATCTTTGGCTTCCTGGCAAAGTCTTTTCGCTTTGCAGAAAACAGAGGAAAGCCATTCCCTCTGAGCCCGAGAGGAGCTGCCGAGGCAGATGCCCTGGCTGCTGAGTGATGCCAGGCTCGGAGACCTGCACGGGCAGGAGCCCTTTGCCCCTTGGAAGATGAGCCTTCCCAAGTGGAGACCCTCAGACGCCAGGACCTCAGGGAGAGGGGTCTGCCTGCAGCGCCCCGCTCTGCTGCCCCCTCCCCGCCTCGCTGCCCGCGCACACGTGACTTTATTTGGCAAGTACCTCCAGCGTTGCACTCACCTATTCTGGGACGAAGGCTGCTTGCACGGCAGTGATTAACGAGCAACACGACGACCTTCTCTCCCGCCCTGTCACCCTTGAAATCTGCCCAATCGTGCATACTAAGTGGGAACAAATTTCAGGGATTTCATTTTTTTTCAGCGTTCTTCGGATAGGTCTGTGCTGCCGGCCCTGCCGTGATTGCCATCACCAGGGTGAGCCGGGTTTGAGGAGAATTTTTATTTGAACAATAGGTCAAATGTGAATTCACCTTGCTCTAGACACAGGATATTAGCTCCAATTTTGGAGGCTTTCAGCCTTCTTGCAGAAAGGGACGGGAAAGAAAATCCTCACCATCCAATTATGCTAGTTACAGGCAATCAGACTGTAGTCATGTTCTGATGACTTTTATTTGACACTGATTGATTACGCCTTAATATCTGCCCTGAGCGCTTTCTGCACTCAGAAGAAGTTTGGGAGAGTTGTGCCGAGCATCGAGGGCTCGGAGGCTGCTGCTCGCGGGTCACGGCTGTCTGCTTCTCCTGCCCTTGGGAATCTCCTTCCAAGAGCGCCGGCTGAGAACCAGGAAGGTGCTGAGGGAAGTGGAGGGCGGTTAGACGGAGCCGTGGTGGGGTCTGCAACGGGCGCGGGATGCAGCTCCGTGGTGCTGGGCTCCCTGGGGCTGTGGCCAGGGCTCTGCTCCTCGCGTGGTGATGGTGGAGCTGAGAACTGGTGTTCAAACAGCACACTGGGAACCAGGTTACCAAAGGGCAAAACACGGCTCTGGATACATTCCAACATCTTTTACACACCGTAACAGGGCTGGGCGCGCCGGCGGCTTTCCAGCGAAACACCCCGCATCGTCGGGGAGCGCGGGCAAGCTGCTCGTCTGGAGTTATTGAAATACAGAACACTGCAGGTAAAACTCCCCGCGCCACTCCGGTGCGGGGCTGGAGGCAGGTAATCGCGTTCTCCGGCGCGGAGCGTGGCGGCGGGGTCAGGGCTGATGCATTGTAAATCAGTGTCTTGGAAGGACGGCGCCCTGTTCTACTCGGCCGGCTCCTGCCAATTTGAAACTGATGCATTATTCCACAGCCTGCTGCCGCGGATGCTGCTCTGGGGCCATCGCCTGTTCCCTTCGCACCCAAACCTGAGCAGGAATGGCACATGGAAACAGGGGCTGGCTCTACAGCAGGTGAATGAAAGAGTTTGCTTTCCATCCCGCACACACAGCTAGCAGCTGGCCAGCTCCTGGGAAAAACCTGCATCAAAAGCCCCGTCCCGCAGTAAGCGTTCCTCAGGCAAGGCTTCAACCCTGCGAACCCCACCTGCCCCACGGCCGAGGGACGGGCTGTGCTCGTCAGCGGGCTGGGGTTAGCGCGCTCTTGCCCGGCGCGTGGCATTTGCCAGCGCATCCAGTTCGATCACCTTTTTCTCTGTTGCTTTGGCTTTTTCTCCCGAGCACTGAGAACGCCACGGGAAAAGAAATGTCAAAACAGGAGAGCTCCCCTTATTAGGCAGTAAATGATGATGGAGCCTGAGGAGGAGACCTTCAGGAGAGACAAAAATTCAGTTTTTAATTGCCAGCTGTGCCTACATACCTGCAGCTGTGGAGGGGCGTTAACTTTTGCAATCTGCTGGGTTTTAGAGGGGAACTGGGCTCATCCCACTCAATATTTGTCTTTACCAGCGCAGGAGAGCAGGTCCCAGCGCTGCCCTGGCCCCATCCAGAGGCCGATGGTCCCTCCCTGCACAGCGGTACAAGGTGGTGTTCGGAGGAGCCACAGCAAAGCCCAGAGCAGGCAATTATTGTAAAACAAATATTCAGCATGAAGGTGAGCGTCTACCCTCGGTCTCCGTGCAGCCCTCCCTGGCCCGGGGCTGCTCACGTGGCTGCCCCAGGATGGAGCGCACAGGCAGGTGCGGCGCACCGACGGCGTGCGACGGCACGGTCGCCACCAGCGCCGCAGCCTCCGAGAGCCTGCTGAAAGGCTTTAGAAGGACCTAAGCCTGGCAGGGGCCGGAGGGCAAGCCCTTGCAATAACCAGCCCTGCTCTAAAAGTAATATCAAAAACTTCTGGTTATCTGCAGCTGGGAACACACCCAGCTCCAGACATTCCGGTCCGTGTAATTGAATTATTTAGGGGCTGGCGTGGTGTGATGAAATAGGCTTTCTTCCTATTTTTAGGTCTCCATCTACAGGGCTGGAAATTACAGCCATTAAAATGTTCTATTAGTAATGACATATAAAGGGGGAAAAACTGATCAGACTTTTCTAGTGCACAGAGAGCATTAGGATATCATTAATTTTAATGATAGAGCCCAAAATTACAAAGCCATTACAATCACACTCGAAGTTTCCAAAAAAAACCTGAATCATTCTAAATTATTGCTAATGAGCAAAAAAAAAATATTTAAATCATATTTAACAGACCTTAAAATTACAGCTGATATTGCCATGAGCTGACGACGTTGGGGTGGGTTTGTTTTGTGGGGCCGACAAACAACGCGTCCGGCGCTGGGAGCGACACATGGCCTGGGAGGGAGGCCGAGGATCCGGAGCCAGAGGGGTGATGGAGACAGGCATTCATCCCGCTGCCTGTGCTCCCACATCACCTGCTGAGCTCAGCCCAGCATCCCGCCGTGCCCGCTGATGGGAGAGGCAGGCGCGGTGACCACGGGCCCGCTTCAACCTCCACCTCACTGCGCAGCAACGCGCTTGCCAGGCGTGGGAGAGAAGCTGTGCGGGCACGGAGTGGCAAACGGAGACGTCTCCCCAAGGAAAAGCCCTCCCCGACGAGCCTCCTCCCGCTGCTCCGGTTTGCTGGCTGCCGTCCCACAGCTCCATGAAACATTGTGGAGCAGAACACCTAGAATAAACGCACGGCCTCGTAATGGTCTATGCAACATTAAAACTATTTTCCAGACACCTGATATTAGAGACGTCGCAATAAAAGGGTCAAAAACTTTCCAAATTCATTAGGCCGTCGCTTCGAAATAGCTGCTTTGTTGCGTGCCGCGGAGCCGGCCGCTAGCGGGAGGCGAAGCAGAGGGGCCCGGAGATTGGATGCGCACAGAGCGCTGATGAATGGCTTCTCTGCGGCCATTCCCGAGCCGGCAAGGGGAAAAATGCCATCCCACGCTTCAACAAGCCTGGAGTTTAGTGCGAAACTCGGGAACTGCCTTGGCCGGAATAAAACATCCCTGCTCCTGCCTTGCCGGCAGCAATGTGACCTTGGAGAGAGAGGCTGCGAGCCAGCGTGATGGCAGCACCGAGGACCCAAAACTCCTTTGTCCTTCCTCAGTGTGGCTCGGGGGTCGCCAGTGCCCGGGGGATCCCCCCGCATGCTCACCCCTCGCCTGGGGGAGCCAGTCCTTCGGCTGTGCCCACCACGCAGAAGGGCGAGGAGCAATCGCTACCCGCCGCTGTGACCCTGCTGCCCGTCCTCGTGCTGAGGCGTTGACGTAGCCCTTCGGGGCGATCCGACCTCCTCAACGGGCAGAGAGGAGCCGTAGCCTCAGGTCCTGCATCCCTGAAGGGTTTCCGCTGGATTCACCTTGATCCGCTCTGGCTGCAGCTCTGGGATGCGCAGTAGGGAACAGCGCCGAACCGCCGGCCCCTTCCTGACAAATAAGGGGGAGGGTGAAGACAGACGGCTTTCTCGGGCCGGGGTAATAGAGTCAGCAATTCCGCTTGGCTAAGCACACGGCTTTTATGAGGTCCCCGCGCAGGGCTGAGCAAAACGCCGCGGCAGCAGAAGACGTACAACGCTATCTGTGGGGCCATCCATTTCCTAAATGGGAGCTGGCTGTTTAAACAGAAAGCACTTTAACACTCTGGAAAATACGAGAGTCCCCAAAGCTGCATTTCTGAGCACTCATTCTGCAGCTTCCCAAAAAGCTGAGTTCATTGCCGAGCGGCAGCGAGCGCCGGGTAGCACCGGCCCAAGCAGAGCTTAGCACGTGCGTAACTCCGGGCAGAGCCACAGTCCCAGCATGGACAGAGGTATTAATCATAGCCAAAAGTGAAGGATGTGCTTAACTGAGCTTTTATTTATTTATTTTTTAACTCTAATATTTGTTCCCAGACTCACCTGACCCCACAGGCAGCTGTGGCCGGGGTCCCGCTGTCCACGCTGTCCTGGGGTCTC
This sequence comes from Tetrax tetrax, assembly GCA_009806455.1. NCBI lineage: Eukaryota > Metazoa > Chordata > Aves > Otidiformes > Otididae > Tetrax > Tetrax tetrax. The sequence continues at coordinate 72,020 of WHYT01016031.1, forward strand.
TCCCTCGGAGTCGCAGCTCTGCCATCAGCGTTTTCCACACTTGTCTTCGTTCCGCAGCACCAAGGTGCTCTGCGGTTTTGCGTAAGCAGAGGCTGAGACAAAGGCTCCTCGCTCAGGCACGTCCTTCACAAGAGGCTCCTCTCGCTGCTCAGCGCTTTGGGCAACACCTCTGGACAGCGCTTCGTAAAATCAACTGCTGTCAATGAAAGCGTCTGCGGACACGGGAGCCCGAGCAGCCCGGCAGCGGGCGGGCGGGACAGCAGGCACGACGGGCGGCGGGGAGCGACGCGCAGGAAAACGGGGCAAGGTGGGAGATTCTCACGGCTGCACTCCCACGTGGACCCTGGTCCCTGGCAAAGGGCGCCCGCGAGCGCCACATTTGGAGCCATTTGGCAAGGCTTTGTATCTGAGTCTGCACTCATTTTGCACAGCCCATGCTCCCGCTGTCGGCAGTCATCTCTCCGAGCGGGAACACCTCTCCCGGCGCCCTTCCCCGCAGCGCTGCGTGACCTCCTGGCAGCGCTGGCATCCTAGGCGTCCTCGTCAGGGACAGAAAACCTCCGTCTCCTCGCCCTTGCCTCTGCTGAAGCTCAGGTGAGAGCCGGCCTCCGCGTGAAGCGGGTGCTGCAGAGCGGGCTGGGGGCTCAGCCGCCGCATCCTTCCCCGCCTCTCCGCATCCCGAGCAGCCGCGCCGAGCCTGGAATCGCGGCCACTGGTCCAAACCCTCCCCGCCTCGCGGCACGGGGGCCGGTGAGCTCTGCCATACCTGTAAACTCCGTCTGAGCTTCACCAAACCTATTTGCTTGATCAGATTTATGTAGCAATTCCAGGACAAGGTGAATAATGAAAACGAATCATGAATATTTCATTTTTATAAATCACATAATTCATATCTATTCACAAATATTTGCTTTGCCTTATAAACCAGATGAATAATTTACAGAAATATGCAGCAAATATTTTAAAGAAAATATGAAATCCATCGACTACATTAATCAACAAATATTATCCAACTTATATTGGTTTAGCTTGCTGACAGATGAATTCCCTGTTTATGAGAGGAGCTGGAGGAGCAGGTGATATTTCCTGTACTAGAACACGAGGAGACGAAGCTCGGCTCTTCCCACAACAGAGTTATTTTCATGCTCACCTGCTCAGTCCTGGTGGGAGCGGCCGGGCTGGAGACCCATCCACGGCTCCGGGAGCCCCTCCCCACTCCGTGCTGTGTTTTGGGGAGAGCAGAGGGCTCTGGGGCCAGCACCGGACCTGGGCCCTTGGTGCTGCATCTGTTCGCCTGGGGCAACGCGGTCCAGGCCCCGGCAGGCATCCCATCGCAGAACTTTTCTGTATCCCGCCTTCTCGCCGCCTGACCCACACCTCATTTTCGCCATCTGGAAGGAGAAAACGTGACTTTTGCACCCAAAGGAAAGGGACAGCGTGAAACACATGGTGCTCTGAACGTGGGAGGGGAGACCGCAGCTCCCTGGGAGGAGGGAGGTATGAGTGATTGGAATTTAAAAAAAAAAAAAGCAAACAAAAAAAACCCCAAAACAAACAAACAAAAAACCCAAGAAAAAGGAAGAAGGCATCGCACCCCGCTTCTCCACAGCCTCCGCGTGGCACAGGGAGCACAGGGTCCTGCACTGGGGCAGTGGCCGGGGGGACGGCTGCAGGGGGTGAAACCAGAGCTGGGTGATGCCGCTTATGCCAAAGACGCCGTTTTATCCGGAGAAAATAACAGAGCCTCTGCTTGTTAAAATTTTTTCTCACCGTTTCGGTTCCATTTAGGTAACAGGGCTCGGCCACACCAGCAATCACTGTAGGGACTTCAAGTGGTGGCTAAAAGGGGGACAGAGGAATGTCGCTTTTTGCATTTCTGGTTTCCGCAGCCGGGGTTGCATGCCACCGCTGTCCCCTGGTCCCTGCCGTCCCCCACGGTCCCTGCCGCTTCACCAGCTTTTCTTGGCCAGCAGCTCTGCCAAGAAGCAGTAAATAAACTGTTAAGTTTTCTAATTTTACAGTAATTTCCTCAATTATTCAGCTTTTTAAAAAATCAGCTGCTTAAACAGGGTATTAGGTGGCTGCATCAGTCCACCCGTACGTGGAGGATAAAGCGATTGATCTGCCGTAGTTAAGTACCATGGCGGCTGGTGAGGAGCGTCCCGGCGGAGGTGGGGGCCGTGTCCTGCAGAGCAGGAATGGGGTGCAAACGTTGGGGTTTGGGAGGGGTCCCCGAGGAGCGGGGCCGAAGCCGCTGCAGACCCCGGCGCTTGCGCGTGCTGGGTTCCGCAGCCCAAAGCGCTAACATCCCTCGTTAGTATTCCTGCCGTTCGCGGCGTGTCTCCCGAGCTATCCGTCTGTAACATTTGTAGGCCTATTAAGAGGGAAATACAATTTCATAGTCACAGATAAGAGATCAGACAGATCAATCCCTCCCCATGGAACGAGCTGAGAAGAAAAATTCATTTCCAAATTGCGATGTAGGTTTTTGTTTGCTTGATTTATTGAGCTGTGGGTCCTGCCACCAACTTTTCCGGTCATGTTCTCATTAAAAGAGCAAGAAGTTTGTGGGATAAATGTGAAGACAGCCAGCGGAGCAGCCGGGGGACCTGGAGTTTGGGAACGTTTTGGGGGAAGTTGAGCTGAGCATGGAGCTTTGAGACAGCTGTCTGCAGAGCGCCTTCCTCCCTCGCCTCCATTCCCATGGCCGGGGTTTGAGCCGGGAACGTTTCCCCTCGGAAGGTGGGGAAAGCAGCGTGTGGCAGGCGGTGTGCTGGCACGGAGCACGCTCTGTGCTGCGGCGGGGAGCCCAGGGCGCTGTTACCGTACAGCGTGACGCGCTGCGTGAGGCTGTGAGAAGAGAGGCTGTCAAAATATTTAGCGGCAGAGTTAAATGGAAACCACTACGTCTGCAGACAGGGAATTCTGTACAATGACTCTTGAAAAACCCTCAACCACTCACCAAGAGCAGAGCCGCAGAGACAGCAGGGTCGTTTCCCAAAGCAGCTCACGCACGCTCGCAAGGTGATGGGTTTGGCCAGCCGGTTGCACGGTCCCAGCACGCGCAAGAAACCTGCGTCGGCAAAGGGCATCGCCGACAGCCACCACGGCAGCCAGGGGAGCAGGCAGCGCTGGCGCAAAGGGGAGAAAGCAGAGCTGGTCCGGAAAGGCTGGGAGAACAGCAGGGAGATGTCCCGAGAAGGCTGCGGGACGGTGAGAGGGCACTGTTCCCCGTGCCTCTTCCCAGAGCAGTGGGACTGCAGCCATCCCAGGCGCCCACGCGCTCCCCAAACCCACAGACAGCAGCTCCGCGCCGAGCACCCTGAATTATTAATAGCCTGTTACCATCCCGCAGGTATTATTTGTGTAACCATTAGTTTCTGTATGTGTATGAAAGAAGCTGTAAAATATCAAGCATCTCCTCCCTTCAGCTGGGAGCTCATTATTTCCCTACCTGAGTCACCCAGCTCTGTCTCAGCAACTTAACCCTTCACGGCTGGCGGAGGAGCGTGAGCACCTCGGCGCGTTGCCAGCCCCAAAGCCTCCGCTCCTCGTCCCCACGTGCGAGGGGGCGTCACATCCGAACAGCAGCCGCGAGCGTCGCAGGACAGGAGGGCGCTGGATCCCTCTCTCCCACGCTGGAGGGTTTGTCCTGGCAGGAGGAGCTCGTGACTGGAAAGCAGTGGCTCTTCTCTGGATAAATACATTAAAAAAAAAAAAAATTATTCAACAGTATAACAAATTCAGTGCCTTCTAAACGTGACAGTGGGTAAAATACATTGGACTTCTGCAGGCTAAATGTCATCTGTAAAGATCAGGCTTTCTCTTCCCTCCTCCACACGCGGGGGCCACCCTCTGATTTACTGCTCGATTTCGGAGGGGCCTGGGACAGCACCCCGCACACCCGGGCACTGGCGAAGGGGCAAATTGGGGATAAAGAGCTTTGGGGTGAGAAAAACAGAACCCGTAAGGCTCGGCAGGCTGCCCGAGGGACGAGTGCCTGACAGGGGTTTCCAGGGGACGGTAACGCATTTCTTTTAATTCCCAGGTCAGCAAAACACCGCAGAATTACACTTCAATGTAAATTCAGAGCCAACAAAAAAATAAAGCAGAAATGGCAAAGCAGACTAGAAAACAGCCCTCAAACTCACTTAGTGCAGGCATGACAAGGGGCTTGGACCAGGCTTGAGAAATTACTCTAGAAAACAAGCACTTCAGAAACCAAATAAACTGCTCCAAAGACAAAAAAAATTACCCTCAGCAAACTGGTATTGATTGCAGGCACTGAACCTAAACAACAACACGCACACCCTGGCGCCAGCGGCGCCTGCTCCGCACCCACCATCCCCGGCGGCTCCACCGCCACCAGGTCCTGGGTTCTCCTCGCCGCCGCCCCGCTCCGTCCCTCCCGGTTCCCAAAACGAGCCTTCGCCTCCCATGGAGAAACGCAGACCCTTTGGAAACGCACGCAGAAGGCCCTCTGCCTGCCGGGCAAGGGCACCGGCATCGCCGGGCGCCAGGCTGAGAAACTGCCCCAGCAAGAGCAGCAGCTGGTACACTGTAAAAAATGAGAAAAAAAAATAATGTTTTCCTTCTAGATTATTGAACCAATTGTAGTGAAAACTCCACGTTTGATATGCATGACCTGCTCCGTGCACTCCACTCTAATGAACTGGTGGAACATCTTGCTCAGCTACATCATTAGGGGCCGGGTGAAACACTGGGGCCCAGCTGTAAACACAAGGGAAAAAAATAAAAAAAAAAAAACTAGGCACGTAAAATATCAACCAATTTTCTCATCTTGGCTAATAGATTTTAAATGGGAAAGCTGATGGTGGATAAGCACTGAGAAGATGCAGAATTCGGGTGTTGCAGGGCCCCTGGCTGATCCGTAGGGGAAGGGCAAAGCGTGCCGAGCGCTCCAGGACCACGGCCGGGGCCAGGAGCCGTCAGGTAGAACCCGCTGCGGAACACCAGGCTGAGAGAGCCCTCGTTTAAAGGTGCGTTGTAGCTTGCTGCTTCCTAATTACCTTGTATGTTCTGCATAATTTTTGTTTTTAATTTCAGATGGGAAAACACCATAAACTCGCTAATTAATTACTTTTTAACCCCGGTATAGCAGCTGAAGCGCACGCTTCGCCGTGCAGCCTCTCCTCTCCACGGGAAATCGTCCTCCAAGCCCTGCTCTGGGGCAGCCGCCAGCAGAGCGGCTGGATTTGCGGGGAGTTTCACCAAAACCCCTGGAAAACAAAAGGAAGGAGAGAACAAGGAGCAAGGTAACCTGATTTTGGGCTGCGGCAGCAGCCGCTCCCCAAATCGGGTCCCAGCAGAGGCGGCCTGGGAGCAGACAGCGCTGCAGAGGTGACATTAACCGGTGATTGATGGACTTCATATTTCAAAAGCCCATGAGCTGCTGAAGAGAAAATGTTTAGAGAATCTAAAGCAGCTAGAAGAACCACCGGGGGCTGGGGAGATAAAATAATTTTGAAAAAGGCAAAAAGGAAGAGGACGGAGGTGGCACTGACAAATGACCACCAGCTCCCGGCAGGCGCAGGGCCGGCTCCCAACCCGCTGTCCCGGGTCTCCTTCCCGGAGTTTCCAGAAGCAGTGGCAGGGTTTGACCACCAGCCCTCCTCACTCTGCTCCTCCCAATTCTTCTGCCGTCTCCTCTCTCATTGAACAGGTCCAGCTTGGGTTGACTTGACCCCAGCACGGTCCGTGTCCAACAGCCCTTTCTGTTAAGGGCAGATTGATGAATCCGGAAAGGAAAACCCCAAACGAAACCTCAGGCTGTCCGGGCAGGTGAACGGCTCGCTTCTTGGCACGCCCTGCCAGAAATTATTCGTTCCTATGTTTTTATGAATCATTCATGTTTTCATCAACTTGAAAAGCAAAGAGGCAAATGTAAACGCTAGGATTTTTAAATGGGAATACATTGGTGGGAAGACAGACAGAGGTTTAATTCCCTTCCCTTTAACTCCTGGCGAACGCGTGTTAATGGGAATGAGGGGTAACGATGAACTCATCTGGACCGGCAATGAGGAAGGGGAGCACAGCGCGGGGCGGCCCGATGGCCACTGTCCCCATCGCGCCCCGAGCACAAGGCACACAGCAAAGGTTTGGGGATGACAGATGGGTGACCTCAGGAGCCATGGGATGAGGGCGACACACGGATCCGGATGGCAGGGCCACACGGTGTGGCCCCCATGCAGCGGTGCAGCCCCTACGCAGGGGCGCATCCCCGGGGACCACGGCTGGTCCCTCCCCGCCCAGCGAGCTCCTTGTGCCCCTTGCGCTCCATCAATCATTTTTCCATCGAGTTGGAAGATTATAGCTTCTTATACACTACCTCCAGTGCAGCTTGTCAGGGGAAAACTCCGGGGAGAAATTCACGGAGATGTATTAAAGCCATCCAACACTTTCTCCATGGCAACTGGGACCGGTGCAAATCCCATCAGTCCTGCCTGGAGCAGGATGAGAGCTCCTCCGCAGCTCTTCCAGGCTCCCGGATAACGGCAGGCGAAGGGAAAACATCTTCATTAGCTCTCATTGCCTCCCAACTGCAACACACAATAACGCTCGATGAACACCGAAGCATTTATCGCTTATGAAACACGTTTGAGGCTCTGGCAACTTGCGTTTGCCCCGGCCTTTCCCTGGGCTGGCGCATGCATCCGAGCGCGCCGGCAGACGGGGAACAAGAAGCAACGCGTGGGGCAGAGCGCAATCGCAGCCACGTGCTGGACACCACTAAACTGCCTGCCAAAGAGCAAATGAGAGCACATTGGCAGTAATGCATCACTCACGATGCTATTCTTAATTTTAAAAGTGATGATCTTTGTTTGTTGTGCTGCCAGCATGGCCGGGAGCCTCCAGACAAAGTGGGAGAGGCAGCTCTGGTGGCAAGGAGCAGATTTTTGAGGGTTTAATACCAAAAGTCACAGCCACAGCTTACACTGGAAGGTCTGTAAAACCAGCCCGAGGTCTGTGTGCGCAGAGACTGCACGGCGGGCGAGAGGGATGTCCTACATTTCCCAGCTCCCTTAATCCCTCAGACTGACGGCAAAATCCCTGCTTGTCCTCCCGGAAGGCTAGCTCCCCGTTCCACCTTGGAGAGCCTTCTCCATAATTAGGGGCTTCACCCTCCCAGCAGCCACAGGGTTGGGGTCCTGGGCCCTTTTTGGGAGGTGCAGTGACTTCCCCAGAGCAGGGCCTGTCCTGGGGCGCGGGAGCCGGCTGGGTGCCGCACCGGAGCTGAGTTTGGCAGCAGCAGCGAGCAGGTTTCCGCAGGGAATTGCGCCAAGCTGGGTGCCAACCTCGGCGTGCCGCCGCACAAAGCCAAGGGGGGCAAGGAGGGAGCTTCACTGGTGCTGTCCAGCCAAAAGCCTTGCTCTCCGAGGCAATAAAACTTGTTTGAGCCACTGGAGCGAATCTGCAATTTTATTTCCACCCAAGCTACCACCAAACTGCGAGGGAGCCAAGCCCTTTGAAGTCTGCCATGTCCAATCCATTATTAATCACTGTAAATCTGGTATAATCTCTACAAGCATATTCTGCTCCCTGCAAACAGACCGGTGCCAACCCTCTCTAATAAACCCCGCGTCAGGGCCGCTCTTGTGCCTTCTCTTCCTGCAGCATTTCCCAGCAGAGGTGTTTAAACAATAACTGTCCCTGTTTGGGGCAGTCACTTTTGTTTTAGAAGACTGCGGTCTAACGCGCAACTGATTCAGAGCTTACAGAAAGGCCAGGATTTATGGCATGCTTTCTCTCCAATGCTTTTTTGTGTCTAATAATCCCTGTGAGGCATTAAGCATCTCCATTTGGGCTCCTAACTTCATGCCAATGCAGGAAAACTGTGTTCATCTTCCTACCCAAAACTCAGGGGCAAATTCCGAAAGTCCTGCTGAAAAGGAGCACTGCTATAAAAGCAATCCCACATCGTTTCCCCACAGACTGGGAACAACCTGCTTATTTCTCTAGGGAGAGCTGGGATGGAGACAGGGAGGAAGAACGCGCGTGCATGAGGAGCACTCCTCACAGAGCAAGGACTTCCGCGGGCTAATGTACGGCACAGGCACAAAAAAATCAGAGTTACCTCATGCTGCCTCCGTGAAGCAGACCTTGAGGATGAAGATAAGGTCTTACAAATCCTTCCTCTGCAATGATTTTTTTTTTTTTAGTGCAGCCTACAGGGAAAACCTTTGCTTCTCAGCGGCTGGGAGGAAAGGCAGCGCTGCTGGATAAGGGAGCACTGGCTGCAGACACAGCCCGTGATATCAATAACCTTCATAATGGAAGACTTAAACCCATGGAAAACGACTCCAGAAACTGCAGAAATACCTGCCAGGATCGGTATTTTACTGGCACGCAGTCACACTCACTCAGCCATGGCCAAGCTGGCAGTGGTGGTGGTGCCCAAGGGCAAGGCAAGACTCAGCTTTCGGATGGACCAGCTCCCCACGGGCAGAAGCCAACCAGCCAAAAAACCCCAGAACAAGAACAAACAAAACACACCCTGGGCAGAAAGAATCCAACACAAGGGTAAGAAAACTGGCCCCCAAATTGTACACGGGGAGCTGCAAATGAAGGAGGTTTACACCACAAGCCCTGTGTAAAGAGGAGCTGGGTACGCAGACAATCCCTGGGGATTCATCATCAGCACCGAGCAGCTCCAGGCAGCAGCTGCCAAGGAGCGGGTAGGGAGCCCGGGGGATGCTCTGGAGGTTCCTGGAGCCGTGGCCTGGGGACTCAGCTGCCAGCCCTGGGGATGCTCGGCCTCGCTGTGACCCACGGGGCCAGCCCGGGTCTTTACAGAAGGGTTTAATCAGCGAGGCACTAATGACTTCCCTCCTGCTCCCCAGCCCGGACAGCCACGGCGTTGGCCCTTGGCTGAGGATGCTCTCCATGTGCCTCCTTAACGTGAGCGCAAACATCCAGGAGAAGGAGCTGTGAAGGCTGTTAGCCCAAACGACAGCTTGTTTTCTCTCTCTTTGACAAACGAGTCAGAGTTCCAAAAGCAATTTAGCCTGGGAAGAAACGTCCAAGTCCCCACCGCTAAGGCTGAGGCACTAAATGAGCTGAACAGAGGGAGGCTGCGGTGGCCACGGCTCCCAGGCACTTGGTTTTCACTTGACTTCCTCAGCTGGCAGCTCGCAGCAGACTAAACGCTCTCCAAGAGGAGCAGCTCCTTCCCACCCGTGCCAAGGACTCTGGCCAGAAATAGCTTTTTTTTTCCTCCCCTGACGCTGCTCATTAATTTTGTTTGTTTGTTTTCTTTTTTTTTTTTTTAAAGCTTCTGCTGCTTCCCCAATTAGGACATGATTTAAAAAAAAGAAAAGAAGGAGAATTTGAGGTACAGAGAATTCAGGCGGACCCCCAGTGCGGGCAGCGGTGGTTGCCAAGGCGCCCAAATCACTTTTTAGCGATGGGGCCGGCAGCTAGGTCACTGTGCCTTCACCTTCCTCCTCCTCCCACCAGCCTAACTCATTTAGTGCCTTGCTCGCGTTGATAAACCAGCAATAAAAATGCACAGGAACTCAAGGCAGATCGATTTATTTCAATATTTCTGACACAGTTGCCTCAGAAGCTGAGACCAGGGGAACCAACAATGCAATTTCCTACCAGAGAAGTGGCGAGACGTCGGGCATAAATTACGCTTAAATGCCATATAGATAATGAGGCTGCATCTGGGAAGATTTATCTTCGCTTTTCTTGCATTGAAAATGCTCCGAGACAGCGATCTGATGCAGGAGCTATCGCGGCACAGCCTTTCCGATAGGATCGAGCCTCGCGGAGCCGTTCCCCTCCACGGATACTGCAGGGATGGTGCTGGGGTACCCGAACCCCCCGGCTCCCACCCGGAGCTGCGCTTCCCTTCCTCACTCCCACACCTCTGCAGCTCCAAGGCCAGAGCACGGGTCCAACAACCGAAAATGAGAATATTAACGTTCACCTTTTGGGGAGCACTTGGCTATGCCACTGCCGGTGAAGAGCAGTACTGATGCCAGTGCTCATAAGAGACGTCCGAGCAGTTCCACCATCACCAGGGAGAGGTGGCGGAGCTGGCGTGAGCTGTCTGCTGGAGCCAGGAGCAAGAAGAGGATATTTTTCTTCTCTCATTTACAAAAAGAAAATTACACCTCGTGCGTCTGCTCTCTCTGAGCAGATTTCTAGCCGGAGTTCACCATTCCTACCTGCTTCCCTATATTTAGAGTCCCTCTCAAAGCGTGTTTTGAGCAGTGATTCCGGTAAATAAACTGCCGGGGCCTTCCCCTCAGTTCATGACAAGGCACCTGCACGACCCACAGGATCGGATTTTTCAGGGGTTCACATCAGGCTCCGCTGTAGTGCCATGAGTGAGGTGATGCCTAATTACATCTCTGGGGGCTCTCACGGCTTCCTGGCCCCACTCCCTGATTGCAGGCAGCTCATTAACTCGCTTCGGAAAACCCGTTGTCTCGAGACAGGGTCGGCAAGCTGGGAGCGGGGACGCGGCGTTGCCTTGCACACTCCCCGTCCCTTCGCAGCGTCCCGCACCCCCGCGAGTCACCAGGCTCTCTGAGCCCTCGTGCCGGGGCACGGATGGGTGTTTGGCTGGGTCTGGTGTCCCCGGCCGTACTCCACAGTCTGGGGGTCGGGCGAGACGTGCAAACCGCAGTGCGTCACGCCGGGCTGATACGGCCGCGCGGCCTCGCCTCTGCTGGGGTGGGCTGCGAGGAGGGGGCTCCCCACGCCCGCGGTGCCGCTGCGCCAGGGCACACGCCAGCTTCTCCTTGGCACTTCATCAAATCCACGCGCAGGAGGAAATTAAAGGAAGGCTCTGAGCAGGGGCTGCGGTAGCGACGTGAGGTTGGCTGCAATAACTAGCTTTTCCAAAAATACCTCTCCTCTGTCGGAGACGTTCTATTTTTAGAGCTATGAAGAATCACTGTGCCAGGCGGCGGGGTCAAAGCTTACCTTTAAACTTCTCAAATTCCTCTGCCCTTGTGCAAGCACCTTGGTTGTCAGCCAGCTATCAAAGGCAATGACGGACAGTTTGGCCGACGAGCCCCAGCCCCCCCCGAGCTCCAACACTCCAGAGCTGCACGGTAAGGTCGGCTCGGACGTGACCGGACACTGTCTGTGCAATGCATTGCTTTCTCCTTTACCCCGACACCTGTCTATGAAAACCATTTATAATTTAAAACACACAATGAGATCTCCAGGTGAGGAAATTGCTTCTCTCCAAACTCATGTAGGAGACACACGTGCTCAGGCGAAGCAGCGACTCCCTGGGCGTCGGGAGCCCTTTCTCTGCTCGGCAGACGCGGCAGAGCGGGGCAGGTTAATTAAATTATCACAGACCTGCGAGCTGCTCAATGGCGGTGGAAACAAGGGAGACCCCCGCCAGAGCCGCTGCCTGCGCCAGGCAGCAAACCGAGCACGCCGCGTGGAAAATTAAAAATCTAGCTGGTCGCTAGGATAAAAGCCATCATTTGCATGTTAAAACACCTTACAGCAGCAGTTTCCCTCTTCCTAACTTTCTTGGTTTACACAGTTTCCAGGATGAATAATGCAACGAAACTCCTCGTCGCCGACACGCATGCAAAACTGCGATCGGATTTCTCTTTTTTCCCCCAAAACCACACATCTTCCAAGGAAGCCTTTCCACTGAGACATCTCCACACCTGCTGCCACAGCTTCTGCCAGCAGCTTTTTAACGAACGCTTTAACCGCGCCTGCCCGTGGCAGCAAACCTGCTGGGTCCTTGCCCTGCCTGAGCGAGCCCCTGCTGCAGGCTTTCCTCGCTAAAATGCAAAAAAAGTCACCACTACTCTGCTCGTCATTTCACAAGCATCAATAAAATACTGGGAATGCCTTTTCCTGAATAGCGTGGGATCCTGTTTCCCCCAGAAATGATCACCGAGACACCAGAAACCCTGCCTGCCTGCCCCTGCTCCTGCTAACGGGAATAATACGTCTCTAACGCCTCTAATAACGTTTCCATTGCTCAGCTTATGGCCTGCCAGCTTTTCTGTTTGCTCAAATTAAAACACAATCTCTGCAGATTTCCGTTAACGAGATCTTGCATCTCTTCCTTCAGGAATAAGTAAATCGGCTCTTGGGGAAAAAAACACTGCCATCAACCTGGTTCTGAAATCTGGAAGCAGATCATATTAAATCTGAATAATCGACATTCCATTAAGATATCCTCTTGTCTGGAGAGGAGAGAGAATAAAAACTCCCTGATCAGTCCCTGGAGAGGGGGCACTGCCACCACCGCCGCTGTGACGGCACGCCCGGCTGCATCAGCCAAACCCGGCAGCGTCGCGAGCGCGTGCCCGGTCTGCGGCGCCACTGCCCACGGTTTGGTGCATTGCTTACCAGTTCCTGACCCGCTCCGGTCTTTTCCCAAGGGAACAGCCCAGACACCGGCAATGCCTGCCCTGACCGCATGCTGAGTGGCACATGCAGCGGGAAAAGCCGGGGAGAAGGGGCAGGGCTTGCCCGGAGGAGGAACCCCGGAGGGCCACCCAGTTGCTGCTCACTCCGTGAGACAGGTATTCCTGCTTTTCTCCTCTAGCGCCCATCCAACGCAGAACCGGAGCGATGCGCAGCTTTCCCTGGCTGTGGAGGCTCTGCTTTGCAAGAAGGAGCAAGGCTTTTCTGCTCTGGGACAGCACGGAGAGAAAGAAGGAGGCCATGAGCACCAAGAGGCAACTTGCCCTCTGATGGGTGATTTATAGCTTCCCCCCACCAGAGCCCCTTCCTCTGCAGCTGGGTGTAATTTCCCTGTGCCCACCCACCTTCCAGCCTGGCTCCTGCTGATCCCGCTCCTCAGCTGGGGAATTGTCATTGGAGGCTGGAGTGGGGGATTTCCACGTGGAAGGGAATCCACATTTACCCTTACACGGAATATTTTGCTTTCCATGTCCACCAGCACCTAAGTAACCCATTCGTAATGCGCATAATCTGCTTAACAAAGTGACGCACCTCCCCTCGTTTGCATTTTCAAGTGGTTATTAACTTGTACTTTTACTATGCACAAATCTTTCGCCAAGCTCAAGGAAAGTTGCGTTCTGGGTTTCACCTGCCCAGAATGCCCAGTGATGATTTACAGGCGCGTGTCTCAGTTCCGGCACAGGTTGTAACGGTGCGAAAAACACGGCACCGCAACAGGTATGGAAAACGTGCTCGTTCCCGTCGCCTCCAAAGTGACCGCCGCGTGCCTGCGATACAGCCCGAGACCGCCCGCCCCCAGCAGCACACACCGGTGAACGCCGATAGCACGCCGCGGAGCTCGGGGTCCTCAGGAATTCCAGTAAAAGTGAGAAACTCCGTGTGCAGAGGCTGGGAGCAGGCGCTGGCACCGCGGCTGCCGGTGCTGGCCCTGGCACGCCAGCGCTGCTCAAGGAATGTGCGTTTCCTACCAACGCAAATTGTTCCTTTGCATTAGAAAATCAAATTATTTCCATTTATACATGTTTAATGAGAATTGCGAGAGCGTATAATGCAGCTAACGCTTCCAGGGCGCCAGCAGGCGTTTGGAGCTGGAGATGAAGAGGTCTGGGGCGCCGCAGGTCCCGGCCCCGCAGCCGGCCTCTCCACCATCACCCCCCCGGGCTCCCCGTCCACAGGTCATCGCTTAAGAGATGAGAAGCATCTCGGCCCCTCGGCTCCCCGTGCCCGCCCGCAGCAGCAAACGGGAGGGGCGGCCCCAGCAACGAGCCTGAAACTTGCTCATTAACAAGCTGTTAAATAATTAATACGTTTACATATAATTGCTTCTGTGTACATAATCGTGCATTTTTCAAAAAACTATCATCAATTTTCAGTTAGTTCCACCCGAGGAAACAAGAGCTAATGCTTTTATTTGAGCAGATGAATATTTATGATGTGCTCGTTCTGTCTGGGGCTTGGGAAAACCGAATTGCTCAGCTTCCCAGCGTGCGAAAGGTGGGTGGTGGGAACCGCGGCGCCTCGCCTGTCGGTGGTGCCCCTCAGCCGCCCCAGACCTGCCCCCTTGGCTAATTGGTCTCTGAAGCGCCTGAAAGTTTGGCCAGCTTTGGGCTGGCGAGCGGGTTGTGGAGATCGGCTCGCTGCTCTGAAACAGTGCTGGGGCCTGGATGAGTTGGGCAGCTTGGGCAGGTTGAACGGGGTACCGAGCAACCCGATCCGGGTGGGGATGTCCCGGCTCCTGGCAGGGGGGTTGGACTGGGTGGGCTCGAACGGTCCCTGCCAACCCAAACCGCTCCATGATTCTATGATTCTATGACTTGGTCCCCTGCTGCTGGGAGCACCTGTGGTAGCACTTCTTATTTATCTATTATTATTAATCTATTATTATTTATCTATTATTTCATCTCCCCAGGACGAGGATGGGCCAAGCAGAGGTGGGGAGAAAGGTGTAGGAAGGAGGAGGGCACGAGGCAAACTTCTCCCCTTCTCCAGTCTTCCAGAGCCTTGTGCTTTCCACGCTGCTCGTAACTCATCCTCCAAAACCCATTGTAACTGAGAACAGCCGCAGTTTGGAGGAGGCAACGCCGAAACGTGCCCTTGGGAGGGTGCAGCTTGGCGCTACGACAGCTCCATGCCAAAGCAGCCCACGCCGAACAGGAACCTTTTCATCTCAAAATATTCTTCCCTTCTTTTTAAGCCACGGCTTTGCAGCGCGCGGCACCTGGGCTTCTGCATGGTACGAAGTCCTGCAGCAGCTTTGGCTTGCTGTGGAAACCAAATAATTTGACTTTGCTGTTTACTCCTGGTTTTTAAAGTGTGCTCGGAGTGAATAATAAACATGGCTTGTAAGGCAGCTGGCGCTTCCTCCTCTCACTCACAAGGTACCGCAGAAACAAACGTGTTTGCTTTTGCTCGTCTATTTATACAACAACGGTAGCGGCGGCTCCAACGGCAGAGGAATGTAATTACCGCACAGGGTCTCACCAGCCCTAATTAGTGCGACGTTTAAGCATACGCTCAAGCACGTTGCTGTTCGGCAGCGGCTCTGTCGCGGGCAGGCAGTCGCTCCGCTGTGGCTCTGGCCACCTTTACGGTGTTTGCCCCGATGTTTCAGAGCCGGGGAATGTTGCCCTGGTGCAAAGCCCGGCGCAGGACCAGGCAGTGGCCAGCGTAATCGCGGCGGGGACCAGCCTGACACCCCCTGCCCCCTCCTTTGGGCCCGGGCCCATCCAGTGCCGCAGTGACAACCCAGGCTCGGAAACGCGTTTCTCACTTACCCATAATCGACGCTTTGCTAATCCAGGACATTTTTATCTTTTCTCCTTTTTTTTTTTCCCCTTTGTATTGGCAATAACATTAGTTCAGCAAAAGCATAATTAAGATAATTAAATGAGCAATTTACTTATTGACAGATTGCCATCTTTTCAACAAGAACCGGGTTCCCCTCTCTGACCCCAAACTCCTCCCGCACAAGGAGTGAGGAGGGAGGTGTCCCTGGAGGGGGCTGAGCAGCACGACCCCAGCCCCTGGGGAGGGCAGGCCGAGCCCCCTGCGCTGGTCCTGGGGAGGGTGGGTGCTGGGGACACCTCCGCGTCCTCATCTGGGCGCTTGGGGAGTGCTCGTGCACAACAGGAGCTGGAGCCACACAAAAGCTGCTCTCTTTACGCGAGCGTCTGCGTCTCACCCCTCTGACCAAGGTGACGCACGCCCATGCCAGTCCCGTAAGCAGCTGGAGTTTAATTCCTGACTTAATATTTCCCTGGACACTTGTTCATAACGAACTGAAGCAAAAATGTCATCTTCCCAAGTGGGAGTGGAGCACACGGCCTGTGGCAGGTACTCCTGGAAGCGCAGAATGAGAAATCCGGAGTGCGGGAAACGCCCTGCCGGGTTTGGGACCCGGTGCCCAGCTTTGCGCGCTCGCCCAGCGACGCTCAGGAGGACCCGCGGCCACGGCGCCGGCCGCACGGCAAACCAACGCGGGCATCCCCAGGTCACCGAGCCAGAGGAAAACACATCGATTCGCTCCAAATCAGCCTGGAAAGGGCCGGACAGCGTCTTTCTCCCTCAGAGCAATCTCGTTTATCAAAGTAAGCAATTTTGAAAGAGTAAGGGCTGCCGGTGTGAGGTCTCCCCAGGCCGCCTGGCCAGCTGCCACCACCTCGGTGTGGCGCATGATGGGAGGCTGCTGCGTGGTGGGAAACATTTGGGAGATCGGTGGGAAACATCCGTGGCTTGTCAGGCTGCCTCCAGACGGAGCCGAAAGTGGGATCCGAGCTCTGGAAAGGCGCTGCCAGGGCTAGCGGGGCGCAGCTGGGAGAGCCAGCGCTGCTGGCAGCCTCCCCACGTCATCATGCGTGCAGCCTCCCGCCGCCGTGAGTCACGAGTTGGGGCGAAAACAGCTCTGAAATCACTGGACAGAAAATTAAAAACTCCTGGGAGCCTTTACCCCAGTCTTTCACTGCACACTCAGGAAAAACAGCTGCTGCTTGGACTCAGGAGACCCAGCTCCACGCTCCAGAATAAATTCAGCGTTGCATTTTTCCGCCGCGAACTTAAACGAGTCTTTTTTTTTTCCTGTTTCTGTTCAGTTTCCCCGCTCTGCCCCAAAAGCAATACAGAGGCCTCGAGTGGCTCTTTTGCTGCGCACGGGGCAGGACGGTGCTTATGCCAGGGCACGTGCTGGGCGGCTGTGACTTTCCCACGGCCAGGACAGGCGATGTGCTGTTGCCTCGCAGCACCCCTCCGGCTCCCCGCAGCTCCACAGTTTGTGGTCCCCGGCATCCATATACCAGCGTGGAAGGAAGATGCTGGGAGCACGGGCTTACATTCTGGTTTTGGCACTGGCATGGCTTGTGCCTGGCGGGTCGCTCGCAGGATGCACAGGCGTCCTTGCCCAGCGCGCCTTCCCGGGGCTCCCGTGCCGGCAGAGCCGCGGCGCGAATTGGCTTCATTTCAGCGCAGAGTCACTGCGGTTCGGAGCGTATGTGCCAGCAGGGATGGGGGTGTCATCTCGAATCATCATTGTCTCGCGGCAAAGGGGCTGCACACTCCAAGAACAGCAGCTCTGCATCAAAGTGCCGTGGTTCACCCGTAGCCCAGACCCACAAGATGCCACAAACGGGAGCGCAGCCCCTCCCGGCCCCTGGCTCCGTAACCGCCGCCGCAGCCAGCGGCGAACGCTCCAGCCATGGGAGCAGCAGCACGGGGTCGGACCATGTCGCATCCCCGCAGGCCCAAGCCATGGGCGGTCAGCGTCACAGTCCTCGCCCGCACCAGCCGCGTGCCAAGGGGTGTCCCTTTCGGCAGCCGGCCAAGCTCCCCGCATCCCACACGTCACTCAAAGCGCCGTGGCCGGCCCCGGACATCACCATCACTGCTGCCGTGGGTCCCTGGAGCTGCCCGAGAGGGAAAGTACAGGGACTTTTCCCACGCTTTCCCCTTCCGTCACAGCCCGGGGCTGGCGTTTCGCTGATTTCTAAGGAAAACACCAAATTAAAGCCTCAAGAGCTCACCCTGATGGGAAATCCATCCTCACCAGAGAAAACGCCTCGCAGCTTCCCTGGGACAGCTTCCCCTTCTGCACTGCTCAGTTGCCTGGGATATCTTACACCACAGAATTAAAAAAACACGGATAACTATTACGGTTTGCTGGCATAATAGTTTCAAGAATCAGCATCCCTACTTTTTGCAAGAAATACATCCCCAGGCAGTTTCCTTCGCATATAAGCGTACAAGAAAAGTCGAAGTGAGAAAAAATCATATCAGCAAAGCACATTTATATAGATGAATTATTTTGAAAACTTCTGAGCATCCAAACTACTTGCAGTAGTTGAATTATAGAATTGTAAGCAACAAGTTCAATTTGATACTCAGGGCTAAAAAGTTATAATTAGTGCACACACCATAAATCTGGCTTTTAATTAAATAAGCCTCAGAACAGAGGAAGTTTTGCGCGGTCGCTGCCTCGCTTACGTAAAGCAGTCAGCCCGAACGGCTGCCGCCGAGGATGCTGTGCTGGCTCCCGAGCCCGGGGAGCGTTAAGCAGAATTTTAAAGAATGGAAAGAGAGAAATGGGAAATTAGGCGAGTGGGGAGCCCCGCAGCGAGCTGCTGGATCTCGTACACGAGCAGCCCAGAGCGCTACCGCAGCCAAATGAGCTGGAAAGGCGGGTTGTGCTGGCGAGGTAAGCTGTGTTTACGGAGATGCGGTGTCCTGGGTTATCCTGCGTTGTTCTGGGCCGGCATCTGGGTGTCCTCTGCGGCGGGACCCAGCCGGAACACATGCCGGGAAGGCAGTGCCTTCAGAAGGAGCGGCGCGCCCGCTATCGCTTGTGCTTTCCCGGTCTCCGGAACAGCGCGGCAGTACGTCCTGCTCCCTGCTGCCTGTGTTACAACGGGCTGAGCTTCTTCACCAAAAACATATGTTGCAGCACCGAGCGTGGAAATGCCACCCCTCACAGTTGTCTCTTTCTTCGCGCTCTGAAAAGGCTGCAGCAGAAGATGGCATATGGCACCTCAGCTTACCATGGTTTCATCAACACCAGTCGGGCCAGGGGAAACAGAGCAGAGCAGCGTTCCCCAGGGAGGGGCGCGGTCCCGCCGGGATGCTGCCGCCCGCCTCGCGTGCCTGCGGGTGCCTCGCCGCTGCGCGTGCCGGCGCAGGGTGACACAACAAGCAATTAACGGGGCCCTCCTTGTCAGCGCCGAAGCTGAACCACTGGTTCTTCAAACGTAATTAAAGCACGCTCTCATAATTATGAAATGTTATTCCACTCGAGTGAAGATGGAGGTCTGGCAGGTGCTTAAATTGGGATGTCTCCACCTGCTCCCCACGCCTCTGAGCAGCGGCACAGCCCGAGGGCGGGGGGGTGAGGGAGGTGGCGGGGCTGAGGGCAGAGCTGGGGTCTCCCGTCGAGACCCCCGCAGCTGGGCAGGCACCGAACAGGGCTCCAACTCCAGGAGTGCGGAAGGCAGCACTGAGGCTGGCGATGCCTCTGGAAGGATAAACATCTCTCTGTTGTTGAGAACAACAAAAACTCGTGACAGGTTCTAGGGGAGCAATGGGCACAGTGCCTTCGCTGGATCGGGAGGGGACGGGAAAGGCTGTCAGCACAAATACCTTGCGTAGTCAGGAGAGCAAATGCTCCTGCAAGATCTGAGGAATCTTTCTGCTTCTGCACTGGGAGGGAGCCTATAAATCCAGTTAGTCACACGCGCCGGATTACATTGGACCTTGTACTTCTGCTTTTATTAACAAGATTGTTTACTATATAAGAAGCTTTATATAACTGTGAATCACGGGTGATTTGTAGGCCTGCACAGATGGGAGTTGCCAACCGCCCGTTCTGTCTGCGCTCGCGCGAGCCTCCCGCTCCCAGCTCATACCTAAAAAATAAATAAAATCCCTGCTACGCTAATTAAACGTCTGGCTCTAATCCACCTCAGCCATGCTCCCAGGATTTAAGAGTCTGATACTCCCGTTTAACACAGCCAGCGTCAGTGCCGACGCAGGAATGAAGTTATCCCTGGAGAGCCCTCTCCATCCGCGCCCCAGCCCAGCGAGCCTGCCGAGCGACGGCAAAACGGCTCCTGACCCCCTCGCTGGCCAAGCGCGAGCACTCGAAGGCAAAGTCACATCATACCCAGCGCACCGAGCACACGTCAGTCCTGCCCGCCGTCATTAGATGTCTATTTTATCACAGCCAGCAACCTCTGGACTCCCCCCAACGCTCACGGGGCGTCTCTCTGCGCCTGTGCCGTGCTCACGCCCGCCGCACCGGGACCGGTGTGAGAGGAAAACGCCATCCAGTGTTAGTGTCCCACTTATGCACAGGCAGCCTTCATCCCCAGACACAGTTAATTGGCTTACCATCATTTATTTTACCTGTCGCTCTCTACGAAATTAATTGATAGTGTTGCTGCTACGCCGCAGCCCGGCGCAGCTCACGTCGGCACGTCCATCCGGCAGCACCGCGCTATTAGAAATGCAATCAGGGAAAGGGAGGCAAGTTGAAGCTGCCAGAACTGCTTCTGGATGAAGGCAACTGGCAGGGAAAATATCAGGAAAACACCAGAAAAACGCAGGCTCAGCCTCGTCCAGCAGCGGGAGGAACCCAGCCCCCTGAGCCGGGCAGAGGCTGCTGCCTCCCAGCAAGGCTTCGCGCCTGCCCCCAAAACCCGGGTACCAGGCCCGGCATTGGCTGTCCAGGATGGTCCTCGCGTGCCCCGTGGCCAGGACGTGGCTTGGCTCGGTGCGCGGGACCCCTGGCCATGCCCAAAGACCAAGGGCTGGGTGTGAGCCAGCAGCTGGAGTCGCTGCCACCGCGCCGGCGTGCAACAGCGCAGCGCCGTAACGCCCCGCGCGAGGCCGGCTGCGCGGATAAGTATTCTAGAGATGCTGTTTTCCGTGAGTTTGTTCCGCTATCAGCAACAGCACCCTTTAAGAAGATGAGATGCATCTATAACAGGAGTAATTTTTACAATGAATAATTTGTGCGAAAAGCTGGTTCCCGTCCCAGTACGGTCTCAGGCGGTTTCGGGGGGAACACACACCCTGTGAGCAAGGTGAGCCCAGACGGCTCCTCCCGAGGCGCGCTACCCTCCTGTCTGGAGACATGGGCCATTTCTGGAGGAAAATTGCATTAAAGCACACATTTCCCACAAATTCAGGGAGCCGGCAGGGATGGTGCCAGCCCTCCTGCCCCGCGGGCTGGCTCTGGCAGACCCGCTCAGCGCTGCAGGCGACGATGGCGACGGCAGCTCTGGGATCCTGGCAAAACGGCCCGCACAGCTCTCTGTTATTGCGCTAGATCTGGACCACGGATTTAGATATCGATTGAGCCCGAGCCTCCAAGCAAAGAGTGCTAATTAGCACATGCAACAAAGCGCCAGCTTTTAATTAAACACAGCTTAGCGAGAAGGACCTGCTCTAGACAGCTCTCCCCGTACGCGCGATGCATGCGGGAACGTTTCAGAGCAGGACAGGGTCCAGCAGCGCGAGGGCTCAGCGCGGTGCAGGGTGGTGGGTGGGCGGCTGCCCCCCTCCCCGGGCCGCCCCGAGCCGCGGGGCTGCTGGTGCCTGCGCTGCTGCCGCCTCCGCTAACCGCCAGCCCTTCCCTGCCACTGCAAATAACCAAACAAGCAGTGCAGAGAAGAGAATAATATTAATATTAAAAAGGCATTTATAGTTTTAATCAAGCTTTGGGGGAAAAAGACAGCTTAACACGGCACTTTACACAGTTGATAAAATGTTTGACATTTACTGGTGCCTGTAATGAATCTTGTCTCAATTTTCTCTTTTAAAATGCCACTCCAGATACTCTATCTATCTGTAGGGTTTAAAAAGCACTTATCCAACAACGTGGTATCATGATGGAGAATATTAAACGGTGGCTTGCCGGAGCACCGCCGGCCGCAGGGTTTGCCGGCACCCGAGCGAGCACTGCGAGGGGCTGGCAGCGGGACGGGGGAGCCAGGGCGGCTCTGCGGCCCCACATCGACACAGCCCAGCAAAGCACCATCGTTTCCCACTGGTTTCTCACTTTTGCCCAAGCTCCCGACTTCTTCTGCTCAGCTTGCTGCCAGGACACCACTCCAGCTCTCCCCACGCCCCTGGGTCCCACTCGCTCTCACCCTCCAGCCAAACGCTCCCCGTGCTGCTCTTACAGAAGGCAGCCTTGGGACGTTTGCCCTAGAAAACGGCTCATTTTCTGTCGCTGTGACCTTTCCCTTCCTCCTTGCGGGCTCTGATCGGTGACGAAATCTGTGAGCGCAGCCCTGGCAGCAAAGTTGGTGCCAGCCTTCAAAATCTGCGCTTCCGCGATGGATGAGGAAAACGTGTCCCTCGCTGGGATCGTGGCTTTCTCTTCGGCAAACGCTCCTCCAGGTGCCGAAATACAGTTGAGGTGTCATTCTGTCAGGCCTTCCCCTTCCATTGCACTGTATTTTGGCAAAGGAAGTGGCAGCGACGCGGGGTTGGCTCACCCAGCACCTCCAAACTCCTCCAGCCCCAGCATCCTTGCGGGAGGATGGGGGCAGCTGCCGTGTTGGTGCAGCGCGGAACGCAAGGCTTCAGGCTTGGTCCCAGACTGTGCTGAGCTCCTGGGATAAAGCAAACGCAAAGGTTTTGGAGGAGGAGGAGGAGGAGAAGGCTGGAAGCTGACTTGGTCCCGTGAGGAGGCGAGGTGCCCGGCCGCAGGCAGCACTGCGACCTTGGCTGCCCGGCTTTGCCCGCGGGGCGGCGGCACCGGCTTTGTGTTTTATCAGGGAATGGCAGTGGACTTGTGTAAATACAGCTGATGCTGCGTGGCTGCTAAGCAGGCATTTATCTGCGGAGAGCCTCTGCTCCGCTCCTGGAAGGACACTGAGGAGGGAATATCAGCAGCCAACACGCGGGCAGCTCGTCCCGGCAGCGCGGCTGTGGCCAGCCTTC